>JAOUZG010029590.1:2273316-2293712 GCA_026289955.1 Argiope argentata
TCAGCGTGCGGACTTCTATCGGAAAACCAGAAGTGTGTGAAGGTGTTTCGATTTTCCGCTAAAAATATAAAGCTTTTCTGATTGTGTACAACGTTTCTTCGAAAACAAATGTGTCATTTTGAGATTGAAGTCATTGGAAGTTTGTCAACGATTTGAGGTAAGTTGTCATTATAGTATTGATTTATAATTTAATATTGATATTTTATTGTTATATATAATATTTGTTTAAAACGATTTATAGGAGATTATAAACTAACACGACAAATTTTACTTTCTAAGATTTAGAATTTCTGAGTTTAAGTACAGTTTTTAAAATATGTATATATGTGTATGTATATATGTGTGTGCATATGTGTGTGTATATATATGTGTGTGTGTGTATATATATATATATATATGTATGTGTGTGTGTGTGTATGTATATAAGTGTGTATAAGTGTGTATGTGTGTATGTGTATAAGTGTGTATGTGTGTGTGTGTGTGTGTGTATAAGTGTGTATGTGTGTATGCGTCTTTTGAATAGTTATTAACAAAATAATAAATAATAGGCTTCAAAGTTTTATAATTCAAATAAACGAATATAAATATAGAATCTTATCGGTTATAACTCAGATTTGATTATTTTAATTAATTTAACAGTGGATTAATTAATTAATAGAATCCTTTTACCTTTTTCACAATTACAATTTTATATTAAATTTTAATTTTTTCCACTACTAATAATTCAATCAATCGTCTTAATAACAGATACTCCGAAATTCATTATCTTAGAATGACAGTGAAATGAAATGTCAGCTTATGAGATGAATGATAAGTTAGCGTAATTTGTCAGTATATGGATAAATTTAGCACTTAATCTATGGAAACACATCAATGGGTATACTTACTTAAATTTAATAAAATGAATGCATTTCCCCAAAAATCCAGGAAATATTTGCGAACAATTAACTGCACTTATAGCAGAATTCCACTTCTACTTGTCATAATGGAATTATTTAAAACCGAATGATTGTTTAAGAAATTTGTTGAAGAATAGAATGATGTATTAGCATTGATATCTTAAGCACTCACATTTATAAGATTTCATCCGTTTGTTGTTGTTGTTGTTGTTCCGTAAGAAAGTATAAAAAACATTTACAAAATTTCAATACAATCAGTTAAAATTTTATGCTGATTGTATTGAAAGATGAATTCTTAACAGAGAACACTTGCAAAAAAACGTAAAAATTCTAAATTTCTTAATATGAAGTTGTGTTACAAAGCTTTGGTGAATGGTTATGGATTGTCTGAGTTATGGTTATTGAAATTGTGCACACACGTTTGAATATTCTGCAAAAATACATTATTTTTCTAATATTTTATTGTAGAACAAATACTTCATTCAAATATTAATTAGCTACATGGTACCAAGATTGAAAATAGAACTTTTTTGATCACTGATAGCCTAGGCGATATACAGCTAGCGAAATATTTATTTTTAATTAACTGAAATACATGGGAAGTTTTAGTGTTAAAATGATCTTTTAAAAATTTAACAGTGAACATTTAATTAATACCTATCAATAAATACCTACTAAAACTAGTTATAGTTGTAGTAGTTGTCCCCTAGTGGTTTTTTTTTATTTCTAGCAACACCTTTATCTTAAAGATTTAATTGAAGGGGGGAGCTATCTGCGCTAAAATTTTATGCTGATTGTATTAAATGACGAGTTTTTATTAGATATATGCAGCAATCATTCCCATAAATGAATTCCCTATTTTCACAATGCACAAGCACTTGTAAGAAGTATCAATAATTTGTCAATTCCCTTATCATTTGTTATGAAACATTTTAAGAAGAGAACATCTCAAACTCCGTTATTCATTCTTCAAATTGGCATATCGGTAGAAATTAATTCCACTGCCACCCCTTCCACCCCCAAAAAACCCAACTAATAATTATTTTTAATGTAAAGAAGTCGAAAAGATGTATAATTTTGTTAATTGTTTAATAAAACTTTAATTACATTTTTTAAAATTGTTCTTTTTTTGCTGATACTTTTTACTGAAAATTTTTAAACATGAATGTATATGTATCTTAATATTATTCTTAATCATTAGAAATTATTAAAAATTATTAAATATATATTTATTCTATCTCTTTTTATATCTTTATATTATTACTTTTTATAGTTTATATTATTATTATATGTAAACTTTTAAATATTTTTATCATGAATATTAATATTCTTAATTATTAGAAATTATAAGGAGCATTAAGTGTTCGTTAGTTTTAAGTACTTTTGAGATGGTATCGCAGTCTTTTCTGTTTTATATATCTTAAAATTTCTTGTGAATAGAACTAGAGATTACACTACTTTGTGCTGCGATAACTATGTATTATAAATCGAATGGTTATCGAAGTCTATAATAAATCTATAGTTTTTATAGATATTTATCTATATAAATCTATATTTGTTATTAATAGTCTATAATAAATATATAGTTCTTATTAATAACTTAAATCTGTAGTTTATTATTATAACTTATAAATCTAATAGTTTCTTAAGCATTAATGCATAAGAAAAATTTGCGGTTATTTGTTGGAGTTTTAGGTATTTTACTTATTGATATCAGGAGTGTTATTTACTTGTACAAGAAATATCATCTACTTTTCCCATGTGTAGAATATAGTACAGGTTTCGACATAGGAATCGTTTGGTGTTAACATTCGAAAATGTTTTTACAGTATCATAATTTCTCACTTTATGATATAATGGCAATAAACAGAACAATTATCTTTTTTTAAAAAGGATTTTATTTTTTATTTTTTTAACATGATAGTATTTATAGGCTGATCCATTACCTGTAAATAGTGAAACTCCCGATAAAAAATAGTTCCAAATGCTCTATAGAACAGGCAATTGGATCTAGAGCTATTACATTTGGGACAAAGTTACTTCTTGAATATAAAGGCTCACTCTGATAAGATTTTAAAATTATTCTAAGAAGGTTTTTAGTTATTCAACATTTTTAATTTTAAGAAATCCCATTTTCTCTGAATAACTTCATAGCATTTCAAAAGGCAACTTTTTGAACCTTTTTAAATTTTAAAGAATAAGCTTTTCATTGACAGTAATTTTAGTTTCGTAAGATATTTGAGAATTTTATTGAAAGACTGTAATTTTTTTAAAAATATTTTTTAAACCTAGGGTTATTTTGATTGTTTTATAATTACTTCTTAAAGAATAAAAGCTCACTAAATAAGGATTTTCCAAAATTTCATTTAGTTTTTTAATTTAAAAAATTAAATTAAATTTTATATTTTTTCTTACTAATTTCGTAATTCATTCTTACACAGTTTCAAAATTAGAAAAAATGAGCTTCTCGCTGAAGCCAAAATAAATTTTCTCTGATATGAAATTTTCAAAAATATTTTTAAAATATATTTTATAATATTTTTCAATACTTTAGTGACTGTATTTCTGCGTCTGTACATTGAAATAATATTAAATATATTAGGAGATGAGCATGTACAGTCTGTTAACAATATATCAGGCTCATTGTCACAGTGAGTGAACAAATGAAATTTGAAGTAGAAAATATCTTGCAGATTGGCAGAATGCTTAAGAAATAAGAAAAACAGGTAATATAAGAAATATAAGTCATCTCCTACTTAGGTCAACAAAGAAAAAAATATTTTAGTTACTTTTTATCAAATAATTACAATTAATATAAAAATTTTATCAAAATATTATTAGTTTTCGCAAGAATTGAACTCGCATTTTCCCCGTTCACGTGAGAAATACTGAAATTCTTGCATTTTACCTACGAAGTTACTGCCTGTTGATTTCAATTTTAATTACAAACTGCTAAAACTCTAATTAAAGTATCGAAAACTAATTAAATTTATTTAAGGAATTAATATTTGAAAAAAATGTGTCAACATCAAATGTCATCCACTGTAAGTTAAAAAAAAAATTTACCTGAACTTGAGTGGCTGAATAAAAAATACTTTTTTAACGGTTGAATATATATATACATATATAGATATATAATATAAATAAAGAATGTGAACTAATAGTAGGAATTAAAAAATGCTATTTGTTGTGCATTTTAGATGTAAATATACAGTAATATTAAAACTTTCATTTTTTGCTATAGGATTTTCTCTGTCTACAATATCGATGAACATTCAATTCAAATCAAAATCACTAAATTCAGATTCAAACAGAGATCTACTAATAAACAAATAAAAAAATCCTGTTTAAAAAATAATAGCAATGACAAACTATCTGACCGACAAAGAAAAAATATAATGAATCAGCATTACAATCGATTTTAACTTTCAAAAAGCCTTTCATAGTTGAAATTTCACTTCAAACAATCAATCAAATCTTCACGCAGATCTAAATAACGAAATAACGCAGATTTTAACTCCATCTTTGCAAATAGGAGTGGTCGATTATCTTTATTGATGCTTCTATGTGCACGTTATCGTTGCTATGTTGTAAAGAATAAATTTTAAAAATAAAAGGAAAGCAGTGGAATTATATCTAAGTTTCGAGTAACTGATTTGAATCATTTTTAACTTTTTTTTTCAACTTTCGCACATTTCTTTATTTATAACGTCCTTATCATTTCCTTAATCGAATTCATCATAATTAAAAAATTAATTTTAAATGGCCGAATTTGCATCAGCCGATCGATAGTCATGATTTAATAGTTACAAGATGTTATACAGTAGAGTATCGAAAAGGGAATGAGAAAACAGTTATTACATAAAGAGTTTAAAAAATGGAATCTACGATCTCAAATTTCAAGTTATTATGTGAGAACATTATTATATTTAAGTCATTATCTGCATCAATTAATTTAAGTCATTAGGTAGTTTAAACCGGTTTGAGAAAGCAATACTGGTTAAAGCAGGTCAACCTTTTTGAAAAGGCATATGCTTTCAAAGAAGCATACATAATAATAATGCAATACTGGTAAAAGCAGGGGGAAAATATATATGCGATTTAAAGATGTTAACGATTATTCCCATTTTTTTATTGCCTACGTGATTTCGAGTTACAATTATTCAAAAAACCCTAACGAAAACAACATGTCCTCATATGATGATAAATAATATTTAAAATTCATAATCAAATGAAAATATTGTTTGCTTTATCTTTCTTTATCGTCATCATCTCTTTGTACGTAGTTTTCTTAAAACTTTTCAGATATTATCAATGAAACATTCTGCATACATATTTTAAAAATTAGAGATAATCACACAGATCTTTATTTTTACATTTATCATGTCAGAACATGACGTTATTTTTGGGAATGAGGTTTGTGGCGTCAACAAAAATCCGTAGACGAAAAATAATTTTATTATTTGAACGAGCATCTCAAAAAATCAGCTTATAATAACGCGTTGCCATCGCATTTACAAAAGCTATGATTTTTTAAAAAAATAAGTTCATGACTACCGCAAATAAAACCCAGAAAAATGTCATTTTGAGCTCCAGATTATGTGAAATGAAATAAGTAGGAAATGTGATATTTTTTAAAGCAATGAATGCGAGACAAATTTTTTTCGGATCGTTTGCAATGCTAAAGTGACTCATTCGATGAAACGATTGAAACGAATAAAAATGTAATTTAACTCGCACGAGCACATGGTGCTTGGCCTTTCAAGAAATGATGTTCTGACATGACACATTGAAATATGCATAGGAGATTTCGTTTTATCATTTATAATATTATTTCTTTCTTTTTACAGTAATTTGCTGTCCCGATCATTGGGATTGAAATGGGAGCAAGAATTGCCCACATGGAAAGCAGATCTGAAATAAGATGTCAACAACTTTTTTCATGCCTTTTTCTAATATGACATATTGTGACTAGAGGCGTGTAGAAGAGAAAAAAAGTTATGTTTAGTAAGGTTTCTTACAGCACTTTTATGGTCCAGTTCTACTTAAAGTGAACCACCATGATGGCTTAGGCACAGAGCCAATTCATTTTTTCTGTTTAAATACTTCAAGGCTAAGAAATTAAGTCTAAAGAAAAGACTCAATACTTTTAACCTAATATATTGAACGCATAGTGCCTTCGCTTACAATTTCAAGAATTTCTTATTCATATAGATAAATTTTTTCCTGTTTAAAAGCATCGATGAAATATGTGTTTACAACTGTGTAGTGTTGTACATTGGACTCAAAATTTATCAATCCATATAAAATGAAGAAAACGATTTCATTGCTATCTTTCAGAAACTCATATACAGAATCTGATGTTAAACAAACATCGAATCAGCAACGAATTATATTAGAATGTAATTGAATTTTTATACATAGCCCAATGCAGTTTCCTATTGAATTCAATAAGATGAAGCGGACCAATTCCGTCATTTCGTCTATGTACCATCCCATCGGAAACTCCAGAATCAAAACGGCTTACTGCATGTTCGCTGGAGGGGTAATCCTCGTATGTTTGGGTACAGGCTTAATAGTGACCACCCTGTCACCGAGACGTCCATCCGCAGTGAACAACAACGAGACATCAGTCATCATCAGTGGACCTACATGCGTGGCCATGGGATTGGTCATCGTGGTTTTCAGCAGCACGGACATGTGCCGGTACCGAAAGGCTCGCAACAGTGTGGAATCGGAACTGAACCGAGTCATCAGTGCCCTCGGGAAACCGAGTCCTAGTTTCAACCCTTATCAGCAGCCCCAGAATGAGGTGGTTCCCATATCCAATCCGAAGATTTCTATTGTTATCAACAAAACTTTATGGCCTTCGTAAAACCACCTGAAATTTCGACTGACACAAAATAAGTGTAAAATAGTCTTAAGATGATGGATGCCATTGAAAAAAAAATAATCGGAAAAATATTTACAGCTGGGCATAGGATATGCTTTTCTTAACTGTTTAGTTATATATATAAATTAGCAAATATTTATCAACTAGTATGAATTAAATAGCATATAATGTGGTTGTTTTTGCTGTTCTCGTGTTCCGCTTTACATCGGAAGGAGGGGTACAGTAGCTTCTGAGGGTAGTCATACGATTCTCCAAACACAGATTTAAACCACTAGGGCTGAATGACCAGATCAGGGCAACAGCAACACTGATAAGAGCTATGGTTGAGTTCTAAGGGCCATCACCGGCCACGGTATAATCCTTCCAGAAGGAAGTGCGTCCCATCATCGATGGAAAGAGCCTTCCACCTATCAATGTACCCTCCAGGGTGGTGAAATCCAACCACCATGCTGGAAGCATCTCATCCTCATTTCGAAGTGCCTCCCCCGGAGGAAAGCTTCTCAGTATATAGACCCCCTGAGAATCCGAGGGCAGAATTCTGGCTTCTAGCTCACACACGTCACAAACCCTTTTTACGGGACGGACTTCATTCGGGTAATCCTGTGTAGGCAGTGAATGAGCATGCAATTATTTAAGAAAGTATAAAATACAATTAATTCAGTTGCTTCCATGACCAGCTTTCTTTATATTTATATATTTAAAATAACCATCAATCTCAAAGAACCAGCTCTCCATCTCCAAACACGGTACGATTTTGACAATTTCTGTTCAATATGAAAATTGATGACATCTTGATAAGTTATCAATATTTTCCTACTTTCCATTCTCTAAAAAAAATACAAAAAAACAATATTCACATTTTTAAGATGGGGGGTACAGCGACAGTATTCTCCAACTGCCAACCTCTAAATAAATTGTTTAATCTATTGGTTTCATAAGTTTTGGTTTCATATGGAAGTTCTTGATACGCCATCATGGATCGTCTGCCTCTTCCACCACAATTTCCAGAAATAAAGCAAAACCAATTAAAAATCGAACCGATTTCGGTGCAAGCATAATTAACCAATCAGAATGTCCTTGCATTATTGTGCAATCATTATTTAAAATCGTGAATTTTAGTTGTTTTGCTAAGAAGCTCGCTGGTCAGCCTGACTCTTTTATTACTATTATTAACATGGGCACAAAAGACGGTTAATTTTTTTTAAAAAAAAAGCTAAGTTTGTAAAGCTAATCAATTCTAATGAGTTCATCATATCACAAGAACAGTAGAATAATAAGGTAGTTACAGCAATACCGGTAAGAAGTAAACAAAATTATAATTGTAAAATAATGATAGAGTATTTTTTGATTTGTTAACTATATTTTAGTGTGGAAAAAATGTCAGATTAAAAAGAATATTTCCAAAACCGATCCAACTGGTGATTTGAAAGCTCTTCGAAAATTCTATTTTGAAATATCTCTAGAAAAGAAGAAAAGAGGAATTTACTAACATTGATAACCTAACTAGAGCTTTTAAGCTAGGGATGATTTTCTTCATGTACAGTAAAGTAATTTTTTGAAATTTAATTCTAAAATGGAAGGTACCAAAGTGAAAGTGAACCTTAGTAACTTTACTAAAAAACATACGCAGAGCAAAAATTGGCGAAATCAGACAAGTGGTTCAGACGAGGTGAATGGTTCTTTAGATGAATTTATTATTTCAAATACATCAGTAATACTATTGTGTTTTGATAATTAATCAACAGATGTTGTAAATAAGAATTACTTGACTGAAATATTAACATTAGCAATTCTTTTACAATTTTCTCAGCATATTCTATGTCTAAAATGTCTAATGGAGAGAAATTGCACTATATTTATAAGAATACAATGAAAGAATTGTTGATAGTGCATTAGCATTATTATTTTGTAAATATGAGTCATATATACTATTTTTGGTACTTGCGTATTAGACCGTCGATCTTTATCGCCAAATTTGAAGTTGCTAAACCGTTAATAAGGGCAAAAAAGCCATTATTTCAAAAAAAAAAAAAATTCAAACCTTGTCGTCCGCCATTTTGTTGGTTTCGTTGGGGCGACGGTTTATCGCCAAATTTGAATCCCTCGCCAATGAGTTACTAGACCGTAGGCGTCTAATACGTAAGTACCTATTGTTATTCGAATAATTTGTTAAGAATGGTAATCTATTTTTGATGCATTGTTTTCCCTTATAAATGAACAATTATATAGTTAACTTAATTTATCGTGTTTCTATTAAATCTTCTTTGTGCTTGAAAATGGGACATATTAGAAGTTAATGAACCTTCCGTAATATTTCGCGTTTCTTACGTAGGTTTAAATTACTGACAATTGTCTTTGGCGAATTTTTTATTTTTTACTATGAAATGGATCTAAAAATGGATACCTGCGAAAATAATCCGATTTGAAGATTCTTAATTTTGACATTATTCTGAAGATATAATCATTTTATTATAGAAATTAATCTGGATTTAATTTTTTTTAATTCTCATTTTGAAATAGATTTGATTCGTATGCTTCCTGTTAAAATGTTTGGCATCTTATTTCCGGTTATTAATAACTGCATAATTTCTCGAATTTGCCTAGAAATGGAACAATTGAATTTAAGGCAATTTTGAAAAATGCACATTAGATTTCGCAAATGATACAAATACAACGAAGCAGATTTCCTACCCGGTTGACTAGGCAGCTCATGGTTTCAAGGTTAAATAAAAAGCCCAGGCACGCCGATTTTTAAAAAAAATTCTTGTCTATAATAAATTTGTAAAAAATATTTATTGATTATAAATAGGATACTATTAAAACTGTTGTAATTGCAGAGGCTCCGTTGACATTCATTTAACCCTTTTAGCCCTGAATTTTTAAAATATGGAATTTAAAAAAAAACGATGAAAATTAGTGATAAGGGTCACCAAGAGAACATCCACACTTAATTTCATCTCACTTTCACCACGGGTATACAGAACATGAAATCGTGGTAAAAGCCACCATCTGGTTTAAAAAGAAATGAAAATTAAGAACTTAAAATACCACGGTGGCAAACACCCCCGGATGGGTCGAAAGGGTTAATCATCTTAGTATTTAAAAACTCAGATAATCTATTTAGATAATAGTTTGTAGAAATATGAATGCCACACATTCATGCTTTACTTTAAATAAATAAAAACATACTCATGTGTACAAAATTATTGAAATAAATATTTAATGTCTAATAAATTATTAACATGATGCTAAGTTAAAAATGTGTTTAAATGTGAAACTAATTTGAGTTTTTTAAAAGAAGGATCTCATCGTATGCACTACCTGGTGCTGGCTGCAGAGAACTTAAATCAATCGATGTTGTAAAATAAAATCAACTTAATCAACTGTTAACTTAATCAAAATATTCTCAAAACAACTATTTTTGTACTACAGATTTATGTGTCTTTATTTTTTCCCCCTTTCACAGTAAACATGTCCTTTCGCTAGAAGAATGCAAAGTCAAGCTTTAGTTTTATAAGAGGTATTAACTGGAAATTATTAGAAGATGAGATTGGTAGATGAAAGAATCATTTTTGTTTTTATTATATTTCATACATTTAAGAGTGAACACTATTGCAATGTTTTTTCTGGCGTTAATTTATCTTATGAAATAAATCTAACCTTAAATAAATTATTTAAATAATTGAAGTAAATATTTGAAAATGATTCATTTTTTTACTGAATTAGTATAATATTAAAAAATTTATTCGCAAATTTTTCCTCTTTGCCAATTCTGAATATATTTGCAGCATGTAGCTAAAACGACATTATTATACAAAAAATTCTAAAATAAAATACCACATCATCTGTTTTCAATCAAAAGTCGCCAAGTATAATTTTTATCATGGCCAATTTAAATTTAATTTTAAAAGTTTTGAGAGTTTGTTTACTCAATTAATATACTCTTTTTTCAACTTCAAAAGTGCTATTACTTAAAATGCATCTTAAAATTTGATTAGATGAGGGGAAAGATATTTAAACTTGTCTTTGAGTTCAAAAACTTGTACACAACTTGCTACGAAGATGTTTGACCTTTAATGACTTTGATATGCACCAGGATATGCGAATTTTTTGTCACAGGTCTTTTACCTGTTATCTTCTGATCTAGCAAAATGTTACTCCAAGACTGTCCTAGAATTATAATTATAAAAAGGGTTTTAATTTTTTTTTAGGCGATAGATTTCAAATGAAATTTTTACGAAATATTAAAAATGCTCTTTTTTTTATTAATTCTTTTAAAAATTAATTTTTTATGAAATACAAACATATGCAATGATTTGGACTTGATTAAAAGTTATAAACAAGGATGCTAATTCATAGAATTTTTATTATTTAAGAATTTATTATTTTTAATTTTTTATTGGTCTTTATTTAATGTCTTCTTTAAAAATTCATTAATTCTGCCTGGACGAAAACTTATTTTATTTCATCGATTTTATTTCCTATTTCATCAGTCCACGCCTTTATTTTAACACTATCATATTTAATGGAATCAATTGAAGCATGTTATTATTATGCTATCTGTAATGGAATCGACGATGTTAATTCCATCCCATTCATGAAAAGGTTAATGAGTGTATCATTCTATAACTCATGTCTTCATCTACTTATCCTACAAGATGGACAATGGATTCAACTTGAAATTATCATAGGTAACTTGATGAAAAACATGATGGAATCCATATTATTTTTATGCTTGGTCTGGATATGAATTTCTTCTTTTATGTGAACTATAGTTGTCTTGGGGATTAATTATTTTATTGTTCCGAAAACTAATGTATTCAATAAGATTTATCATGGCTTCCTATTATTGAGTGAAATACCCTAAAGTATAAAATGTTGAAATGCATTTCCGTTGTGAGAGAATTTATAGTTGGATATGTTATGTCTGCCTTTCTGCTACCATAATACAGTATTATTGTTAATGTGCCATATATATTTTGTACCATCAAAAAGCAATAAAATAAATGTTTTTCTACAGTTGTATGTGTTTGATTCAGAATATCTTTTGATAGTGTCATGGCTAGCTCTCTTGAAATTATCGCAAAATTTCTTTGCTCTCATAGTTTTTATGTCTGATGAGATTAAAAAAAGATGAAAGCTAATTAGAGAATATAATAAAAAGTGTATTAAAATGAACTCAGCTTTAAATGTAAAATAAACTTAAATGTATGAAAATCCACAGTGAGTGGTTTCCTCAAAACTTTCTCGTATATTATCTAATAAATATACTTGAAATTATTTACCTCATTTTATTAAGGGATAAACGCTACGAAAGAGCCTATAATAATGCGATATTTAGCGATTAGTTGCTACAATGTTGACAATATACAAATGCCAAAAAACTGGAAAAATGTTTCGGAATTTATTTACGACCAATTAAAAGAAAGAATTAAAATTCTACTAGCTTTTGACCGTCACATCGTACGCGTAGAAACCTTGATGTGCATGTGTGAAAACTGACACTCTGATCACAATGTAAAATGTTATCAAACCGTATCATTATGGTGTTTTTGCAAACAATTTTCGTTGAAAAAATAGTTTGTCGCCAAATTTTGATGAAATGATCAAATGTGTCGAAAGTGCAGAATTAGCGTTTCCAATCGTAAAGTTTTGATGAACGCTGATGAAAATTAACGGAAGCACAGAAGAAAAAAAATCAATAAATGCAAAAAAAAAAATGGAAAGCACACAAAAAAATTTATTCGAAAATAATGAATGTAGGCTAAAGGAATACGTACATAAGGGGAAAAAATCAAGGGAAATGAGCAAAAAAGATCGAATCAGGAAACATTAAAAAAAAAGACAGAAATTTAAACCCAAACAAAACGCTACCGAAAGATAACTAACGTCGCAAAGCGCCAAATGGTTGTATATCAAAGCTTAACCCAAAAACAATTTATCTACAGTGTGTACCTGAAATAAAACAAAACTGAAAACCAATTAAAAATCGTTTTGCTGATTAGTCAGGCAAAACAAAATCGAATCCAAATCCGTTTCGACAAACAGAACGCACTGTGTATGCGTGAATTTTCAATGAAAATTGAGGCTATGCAAATTCGAGTATTTTTCTAAGCCAGTAAGAGTTACGCAATTCAGATTAGAAATTTTCTTTACTATGTTTTATTTTAATTCAAAAGTACTTCAGAAGGAATCCGAAAGATCGATTAATTATCAATGTTTTCTTTTAAATGTATCAAACACCAAGAAAAATCAACAGAATCGTTTGAAATAATTGGTCGAAAACACGATAAGCCTAACCTTATTAGCGTGGGAAAAACAAACCGAAGTCTTTTTCATTTGGCAGTGTGAAGATTTTTGGTGAGATAGTTAATTTTTAATTCATAAAAAAAATAACCATTCAATTAACCGGAATAAATAGTAGCCTGTGTTCTATTCTAGAATATAAACTATCTCTGTGGAAAATTTCATCCAATTTCTTTCAGTCGTTCTGGCGTGATTGACATCAATCCAAACTATTGCATTTATTTATAATAATAATATGGATAACAAAATCGCATCATATCATCTAACATATTTAAGTCAAGATATTTTTTTATTATCTCGTTCGTGGAAATACTTTGATTAATATCTGATTTCACATAAGAAAGTTATTGGAAATAAATGTAATAATTTTGATCAATGTGAAAACTTATTTGACCATAATCAGCTGTTACAAGATAACAATTTTTAATTTCTTTGTATAAAAATTTCCTTCTCGGTTTAGCAATTAAAATATATATTTGTTTCAACTTCAATGCAACTTGAACGAAATGAGAAAAATGTGAGTAATAGTCATGATTAATACAAGAGGAAGACTATTCTTAAACGTGTTCTGTTAAACTTCTGTTTGGCATTATATAAAATTATAACATTCCAGAGAATATTTTTCGCGCTTTTCAAATTTTTCATCTCAATTAAAACTAAATATCTCATGAATTAATTTTTAATTATAAAATAAATGAACAATTCTTTAAAAAATTTTATGCACTTATTTAAGCACTCGTTATATATATAAAAAGTTATTGTTTCTAAATACTTTCTTTGTGAAATCTAATATCGGAATAAAGTTTCTGTAGAAAATTAGACTTTTTAATGAATAAGAATAGAAAAGAAATCTTCCGAGTGTAATCTATAAACTTTCAGAAATTCAAAAAAAAAATTGTTCTCTTTTTTTAACTAAAATTTTAATTTGTTTTCATCTTGTTAAAAATGTTCAGGTGTATATTAGCCATTGTTCTGAACTGCTTTCTAACCGATAGTGAAAATGAATATTCTTTTAAAATTAAATTTTTTATGTTATAAATGCTGTGAATTCAATTTCTGTGAACGCATCGGTTTGTTTGGTATTTGTTGCATCGGCTTGTCTTGTTTAGAATTTGCCTTGTTTTTGAAAATATCATATTCCAAACACATCCTTACAAGGTCTTTCCAAAATCAGCAACTGTGTTCACTTCTCAACATTTTCATACATTTCCATAATGTGGGTTTTTCTCCCCATCGTTTCTGCTCTTTTTTATTATTATTTATTTATTTATTTAGATTTGTTTAATTTTTTTTCATAAAGCAATCGAGTATGCATTTTTCCCTCTCACTAGTTGAGTTCAAAATTTACAACTAGCCTAAAATTATACAATAAAATAATAGATAAAATGCATGCATTCCTTTTATTATTTATTTATTTATTTTTACTGTTGTTCTAATGTGCCTAATGACTCATACATGAAGAAACAGATAGAAATCAAATATTGAATGGATTTTTTTTCTAATGAGGAGAGTGCAAGAGTTAGAAAACTGATTTCTGGATGAAATTTAGCATCATGGTATGCCTTTAGGGTATTCATTCATTAGAATATTAAAGCACCATAGTCAGCCTATTTCGAGAAAATGGCCCTGAAGCTTCCAGTATAGCAAAAATACTAATAATGAATTATCATCGTTGACAGCCTAAACAGCTGTATTGGTAATCCACTTGGTAAGGTCCAAGTTATTTTCTGTTTTTATTATTATTTGGGTTTTTTTTCTTTCATCTAATTAGTTCAAGTTAATGTAACAATTTATAAACTGTTTTAATTTATTTGTTTTCCATTTTGTATGCAAAAATAAATATTTATTCTCCTAATTCTTGGGTTATAACATTTTTAGAAGACAAATAATTATAAGCATGAATGCGTTTTTTTTTTAATATTCTGAATTGGATAAATTAAATTAATGCAATTTCCTTTAAATATTAAACCCTATTAATTTTTGTATGAAAAAAATAAATAGATGTTCTTTTAATGCCTTAATTATAATTTAATTAAAAAAACCTAAAGCTATTATTGCATGCACAATTCAAATTAAACTTCTCAACTTAACAATTTCTTGTAAAATACACAAACGATAATTTAAGCAAATTTTTTCAGAACTTTTTTTTCTTTTCAAATATGAGCTTTAATTAAAATTCTTTTCCAGCAACTGTGAGCGTTATTTTGCTACACAAGCGAATTTGGCTAGCTCCATACCGATTTTACGGATTAAAAGGATCTAATGTTCCAACATTTTGGTAATTAGAGAAGTTTTATTTATAATATTTTGTTAATATAGAAATATTGATGCAGCAATTACAAAAGCGCTTTCCTTTAAAAAAATTATTAAAATTATTTTTAAAACACTAATAATTAATATTTTTAATAAATGCGCAACTGTTTTATTATACAAAAACAAATGTTCATTCACCTGATACTTGACAAATCATAATTTTATTTTTAGATAGGAAAAATAATTACAAATATAGCTTATATGATGATAAATATTAATTATAATTACTGACATAAACATGGAAACAAGATAGGTATTTTTGTATAAGTGATAAATAACAATTTTCCTCAAGAGAAATCTTAAATATATCGAATGGAAAAGAAATTTCATTTTCCATAAAATATGATTGTCTTTTTTCAAAAAAATCGGGCAACGAACGAAGAATATGAAACATAAAGCATTGCATGTTATTAAAAATTTTGAATTCCGTAACTTAATATCTGCTTTCTACTTTTTTTTCTCGATTTTATTGAAAATGTTTGCTGATATTTATTTTAGTAACTTTAGCTACTTTCTTTAATTTACGATACAAATACTGCTTCGTTGAGTTACAACTAATAATTTGTTCTTATTGAAGTCCAAAATTTTTTTAACTTTCAATGATTTTAAGAAGAAAATAGTTATTTAAATTATTTTTATCCTCAGAATAAAACTAATAATTATTTTAACTCTTAAAAATTAAATTACAATTATGTTTCAAGTAATATATGAACAAAAAAATTATTTTTCTAACATATTAATAAGCTGAAAATTTAAAGATGGTTCTTAATTTATGTGATTTTGAATATATTTTTTGAAAAACGCATATATTTTCTTTAAAAAATTAAATTATAATGAAAAATTAAGAGAATAAACATTTACTTTTGCCTAAAAAAGGAAAATATATTAATTAAAACTATTTGCAAATTGTTAAATTAATTTGAAATATTTTTTTAAAAAACGAATAAACAAAAATTTTAAAAGCACTAGTTGGGAACTGAACTAAGATCTTGTGAATGCTTAGCCGACGCCTTATCGAGCGTGCTCGTTAGGCAGTCGGTGTGTAAGCAATCATTATTAATGTATAAGCATTGCTGAAAGTTTGAGCGCCATTTTATCGAAATCTATTCACTATTGCCCTTTAATATTTTGATGAATAGATTCCTAAAGGCATACTACTATTGTGCTAGATTTCATCTAGAACTCAATTTTCCAACCTGTATCATCCCATTGTAAAATTTGATAATAATTAGTAATTTTAATGGTAAGACCATATGTAAAACTTTCATTCATTTGGCTCATTCCCTTTGAGTAAGGATTTCATAAATTTATTGATAAAATCATTTTTTCTGGGATTTAATTATATTTAAAATGAAAAGATTCTTCGATTCATCTAAAACTTTCGAATTCGAAATTTTTTAGTTTCAACAATTTCTCTTCCTACAAGAGAAATTTTTTTAAAAAAATATTTATTTTTATTAATATCTCTTTCTTTAATTCTTACTGATAGTTAATTAGCAAAAGATAATTAGCTAGCTTAAGATTAAGATAATTAGCTAAAACTTAATGTTCGATTTTAAAATGTTTGTTGGTAAAGCCAAATACAAAATTACATTTATAGAAGGTAGAACACAACTCAACTTATCCCATTGTCAAACCTTGTCAATAAACAAAAACCAAAATGGAGATGTCGAATGTAAACATTAAATTTCTTTTGCCGGTACTGTGCTTTATATTTTCGCTTTATGGAGTTTTTCACTACGTGAACAACCATGAAAACAACATGTGTGAGATGACTTACATGTTTGAGTATCCCGAATATTTGGTACTTTGTTTTACTTAATAAATCGTGTTCTATTTTCGTTTTTCCAAGTATTCTTTATAGTTTATTTATATATATTTTTAATTTCATATGTTAGATATTTATTTTGCATTTTTAATGGATTTTTCTAAGTTGTGGAATTAATTAGCTGAGTACAAGGTATTTAAGTAGTTTGAAGTAAATATATTATTTAGAAAGAGTCGATAAAAAAAATATTTCATTTTTTAAAGGGGGTGCAAATTTTTGAAGCTTTAACTCATAATGTCATTTTTTTTTCGCCACTCAGTATTGTATTTTAAGTACGAAAACAGTAGATATTTTCATTCTCATGAATATTCGATTGATTTGCATAGTTGAATTTTTCAGTAATTTATAATATTTTTTTACTCTATGTGTAATAGCAAAGAAGTGTAAAAACACTTTTAATTGACTGTGGTTTTATTATTGGCAAGCAGTGTTATCAAATAGAATAAATGCCATCTCATCTTTTTAAATACACCTGTGTTTTAAATTAGAATAATTTGAAATATTACACAATAATTTTGAAAGCTTAAATTAATTTTATCCCCAGTTAATTAAATAGAAAAGAGACTCAAGTAACTTTTAGAATATAATGTTCATGATTTTTTTTCTAGATAGATTTTTTTATTCACTGTGTAAATCAAATATGTTTAGATAAGTTTATTATTATTACTTTACAGGATTTATAAGTTTATTTTATAGGTTAGATGCATTTAGATAGATTTATTTTCTAAACTTAAAATTATGAAGTTATACTGCATATTAAAAAAAAGTTTGAGAATTCTTTAATCTAGAATAGATATCTTTATTCTTAAAAATTAATGCATGCTAAATGTAATATAAAATATTGTGTTTGTAATAATTTCAAAAATTGTGTTCTGAATTAATTACTTGCATTTGTTCCAAATTTGTGTTAGTGCTGAGAGAAAATATAAAAATAAAAAAGAAAATCAGCTTTTCTAATCATTTCTTATGTGAAATATTTATTTGTATTACAGTAGATGCTTTATTTTGGAGATTATGGAAATAATAGGAAAGAAAAATATATTTTAAATATTTCTATTGCAAGTTTGCAAGTTTAAATATTTCTATTGTTTGTTTGTTTTTAGTTTTTACATTTTAACTCTAAATAAAATATTATACTTTTGTGTCAACTGAGCCTCAATCAAAAATCTGTCATATATTGTAGTGATAATTGTCATTAATAATTCTTTCATCTAAAGGAATCATGCCAACATTCAAACTTGAAGAACAACAGGATCTTGTTAGTTGGGAAAATTATATCAAATTGATGTAATAGGTTACATTTATTTTTAATATTTCTAATTTCATTTGTGTAATTACATATATTTTTACTCATTCTTAAAAAAACAATTTCCTTTATTTTAAATAAATTAATATTTCCATTCTCTCTTTATCTTTTAGAATGTTCCTTTGAAATATGAAATTGCTAAACAGTTTCCAAGATATAAATTGTATGTTTATGGAGAAGGGTAAGCAGAATTTTCAGTTCTAATATCATTAAAGTTATGCATTAAATGTTAAATTAATATTATATTTTTTACTGCAGATTTAATTGTTTAAAAATAACATTTCCTTGAAGAACTATTTAGGAGAAAAGATCCTGAAAACCTATTTATTAATTTATATATAAATATCTGTCTAATTATTACATTAGACACTAAAACAAGTGTTTTCATAGCAAAAAAAAAAAAAAAGTTTTACTTCTTATATGTATTATCATGTCAAAACATGACACTCTCTTTGGGGTGAGATTTTTGGTGTCAACAAAAATCCACAGGCGAAAAATAAAAATTTTATTATCTGCACAAGCATCTCAAAAAAATAAGCTTTTAATAATGTGTTGTCATTGCATTTACATAAGCTCTGATTTAAAAAAAAAATAAGTTTATACTACAGCTAATAAAATCTAGAAAAATGTAATTTTGTAAATGTGATTATATGAAATGAAATAAATAGCAAATGAGATATTTTTTCAAACACTAAATGCAAGTCATTTTTTTTTAATTTTTTGCAGTAATAAAGTTACTGATTTATTGAAACATTCAAAATGAATAAAAATATCATTTAACTTGAATGAGCACACATCATGTTCTGACGTGATACATTAAAATGTGCATAGCAGATTTCATTTTAATCTTTTTATAATTATTTTGGTTGGAATTTTTATGCCCTAAAATGTTATAAGTCATTCCTTTTTAATTACTTCTATATCTTTTCAACATAAAATTGTTAAAAATGAATTCTCTTAAATTTTTTATTATATTAAGAGATATAGATTTATATTTAAAAAAAATGTACCCAAATAAATCAATATAAAGTATGATAAATGTTTGTAAAAAGTTTTTTTCTGTGTATAATGACTGTTTTTTCTTGGAATAAAATATTTTTTCTGTTATTTTTAGGAAATATTTTGAAGAACTTGAGTAAGTATTTATTTATTTTTTATTTAACTTATTTTGATAAACAATTTACCATTGTTTTTAAATACAAATTATTAGTTTTTAAACTTTTCTGAGAAAAGAATTTTTTAATTAATAAAATACAGAATTATAGATTTCTGAGAGATTCTCTCTGCTTCTCTTTATTTCATAAAGATTCTGAATGTTTTCTATTAATTGTGAACCATCTAAAACTCTTTATATCTATTTAAGTACTCATTAATACTGTTATTTAAATTGATAACTGACTTCTATGCAGATAGCCTTTCTCAAAATCTCACAGCAATACATGTTTTAATAAACATGGAAAAAGGAAGTCACATTATTATTGGTAATCAATCTCCTAACAACATTTATCCCTACACTTTTCTACAAATTCATATATCTTCCTACAACTAACTTAATGTGTTAAGCAATCATTATTTTTTGCTTAATGATAATGAGCTGTAAATTATTCCTTTTAGCACAATGATGACCAAATTATTTAAGCTGTTATTTGCCATACGGCATTTATGTATATATGCCTTATAAAACAATAGATACCAACAATTTAAAACTTGTGTCTTAAAAAAAAATATGCATGATATTCTGTTAAGCTACAATTAGAATTTTCATGAGTTATAATATTTTATTTCCATTTTCTCCATTTTAAAACAAATCTTTAAAAGTAGATTTCATATATATATATATATATATATATA
>JAOUZG010029590.1:2293722-2355215 GCA_026289955.1 Argiope argentata
ATATATATATATATATATATATATAATGAAAAACACATTTAAATAATTTGTTGAGAATAAATAGCAGAGTCGTGGCCGAAATCATGGAGAATACAGGTTGAATTTTTAGTTCTTTATTCCATCACAGGAGCAGGGATTATTTGCAAGTGAAGGCGACGTGCACAACACAGAATGACACAACACAGAACTCACGAAAGCTAAGAGTACAAAAAAGGTCCAAGAAATCATTATCCCTGTTCTTAAATACCAAGAATTTGATAGGGAAAAATATTTTTTATAGAGCTTACAAACTTGGATTTCAGTGGGGATTTCCAATTCTCACATATAAGAGGTAAGGGAAACACAGGGATCTTTTTAAAAGCATTTTGTTTAGGTCAGCAATTTTCATCTCTCCCACGGAGTGTGAGAAAGTAACAGGCGTTTAGCTGTTTCAGCAATTTTACACAGCTTCTCTTGAATTAATTAAGTAGAGAGAGTGAAATGGATCATGAAATAAGAGAATATTTTAGAATGATATTACTATGGGCTAAATTAAGATAGAGCTTTGTAAATTAATTAGGATTCAAATTAAGAGTTTAAAAATATCATTATATATATATATATATATATATATATATATATACAGTTTATTTTCTGTTGTAAATTTCTTGAAAAGTGTATATTATATCATATTTCATTGAATACACATGTAGAAATTAAATATTGCTTTAAAAAAATACTTGTAAATAATCAACTTCTTTTTATCTTTGAGCTTTCTTAAGGAATTTTAACAAATACATTTTGCAGCATGATAAAAATTAGTTTTACTTCACAAATCAATTGAATTTTGTTTCAATATTTCAGAAAAGGCAAATTATTAGGTAATCCTGTCCTTTTTATTCCTGGCAATGCTGGAAGTCATCGCCAAGTTAGATCTCTTGGATCAGTATCTCTACGAATGGGCCATTCTCTACACACTAATATATTTTTCAATTTTTTTACAGTTGATTTTAATGAAGTAAGTTAATTAATATTTTTAAAAAATTTTCTTAATTTTTTAAATTCTGAATTAATCTAATTTTAAGAGGATTATACTCATTATTATTTTAAAATTTAATACAGAAAAACAGTTTTACAATAAATATTAATTTTTAGTATCTTGCACTGAATAAATGTTAAAGATTTCATTCGTTTCATAATATTTTAATAATTTTTTTATAAATTGACCAAATTTTATATTGATTTTTATTCTAAATTTTTAAAATATTGCATTTATATTATATATGGTATCTATCATTTAGGAGATATCTGCTCTGTATGGTGGAACATTGAAAGATCAAACTGGTAATGTTTACTTTTACTTATAACATATTTTATGTATTTATATAAATTATTTATTTATATAAATTATTATTATTATGTATTTATATGTATTTATATTTGTTATTATTATCCTATTCTTTTCTCTCATTTAATTCTGTCATAAACTGCATGAATATTTTTCTGTTATTTAATTCCATTAACATGTTTATGGAATTATTTTATTACTGTAGAGTAATGGTTTTGTTAACTGTTACAATTAATGAATGGTCATGTGATACATATGAAATAAGTTTTGCGAGTTTAATTTTGGAACCTATTATTCAGTTTACCTCCAGAGAAAGATTAGGATTTTGCAGTATAACACAAATTTCATGGAGTTACGCATAGTATGACTTATTTAGTTTTATATATATATATATATATATATATATATATATATATATATATATATATATATATATATATATAATATAGCTGTTACATATAAATTTATTCCATACAAGTTTTTTTTCATTAATTTCTCAAATTGAGTATCTTATTAGGTGTGGAAGACTTAACTACATTAGATGTTTCCTTTCATTTGCTTGTACATGAAGCTATTGTACATGTGTCATTGATATTTTATTTACAATAGCATAATTAAGAATTATTCTACCCATTTTTCCTACTTATATATATATCCATGAATATTTGTTTAAGTAACATTTAAATATTTATTTCAACTTTTATGCAGATTTTGAATTTGGACAAATTTAAAGAATTTAAAAGGAAAAAAAAGCATTATCAGTTAATATTTTTAAATATGTAGAATGTTATTTATTATGAACATTTAGAAACATTGTTTATAAAATTTCTGATGTTATTGTTTAGCTTTCCGAATTATTTTGGGATCAGAAATTAGCAAAGTACTTTTTTAACATTGTCTAAGATAAACAGTAAATGCTTATAAAATTAAGATGATAAAAAATTAAATGAAATAATACTAATTTTCAAGTCTGCAATTCCATAATGTATTAGTATTTCATTTATCTATATTTTGTTATTAAAGTTATTCATGAAATAAAATTCGGATTAAATACTAGACTATAAAAAGTGAATTAAAAGTGTTTGAACTTAGATGTTAAGTACATAGTTAACTGATATAATTAAAAATATCAGTCAGTTGATTATAAAAGGTTACATAGTTTGTTTGTTTTTTTTGAATTTTTTCTGAATTCCTATCATCAGGAAAGAAATTTTTTAAAATATTTTCTTTTTTGTGCAATATTAACCTCAAATATGTTAATCAGCACAAATTTTTGTATTAAACAAACATCAAAATATTTGATTTATATTTAAATTAATGACTTTTATAGCATTTTGTTCTTTTATATAGTATTTTCTTAAGTTAGGTTGTTGTTTTTTAAATACAATTTTTAAATGTTTAATATCTTGTTTTAGAATATGTATTTGCTTGCATCAAACATATCCAAAGCCTGTATTCCTCAGAGAAGAAAATAATTTTGATTGGACATTCAATGGTATGGTATAATTCTGAATGGTGTTTTAAAACCTATTTGTAAAAGCATAAAATACTAAAAACGTTTGTTTTGCAGATTTTTCTGAAATGTAATTTACCACTCAATTTGTAATACTTGATTGCATTTTCATAAAAATGGAGTGAAATTTATTAACAAAGTTGGTTTTTAAATGTCATTAATGTTTCCTCTTGAATTGTTTTAAGTTTCACATGTTTTTTTATTGCTTTTTTGCATAAAGATTTTTATAGTGCCAATTGCAATTTATTATTAACTGCAATTGCTTAAAACTATCTAAAAAAATATTGAAATCCTAATTTTCTTCTCTCATGTTTATTTCTAATATTTGTGTTTTGAATAGTTTTAGGAAGATGCATTAATAGTTATTAATATTTTATGTAATGCAAAAGTGATCAGTGAGTAGAAAAGTATATTGATTCAAATGTATAAGTAGAAGAAAAATATGTAGTAAAATATCCTAGGTGACTATTATTTTTATGTGAGAATGTTTTATTATTTATTTTGTTTTTAAATAATTTGATATAAAATAATATTTTCTTTAAAAAATAAAACTTTTTATTTCATCTATAATTATGAAGAAAAAAAAAGAAAGTAGAGTTTTATTGTGCTGATAGGGCTAATATAACATGATTTAATTTTTGGAAGCTAAAATTTGTATCAATGAATATATATACTATTGCATTTTATTAGCATACTAATACTACTTAATATATTTGCTTAACAGTTCGACGATTTGTATTTTTATATTAATGTTATTGTTATTAGGGTGGAGTAATTGCGAAGGCAGTTTTCTCTCTTCCGTCTTTTAATCCAGCAGATATTTCTCTAATTATTACTTTAGCAGCACCTCATAAAGAACCAGGTATTTTAACTGTTTTTAAAAGTATTATTATATTGCTTGATTGATTTTCAGGTTGATTTTATCATACTTGATTGATTTTTATCGTACAAAAAAGTTTGGTTAATAAAAATAATACATTAATATATTGTGAAAAAGTTATTTCTATTTTAAAATTTTGTAAGCAACATATTTTCAGAAATTTCCAAATTTATTATTTTTTTCAAACATCTGATATGACAAAGTTGCTTTTCCTGTTTTTGAAATCATTCATTTTTTATTTAAATTTTTTCCTTTAAATCAGAAATAAATTCATAAAATATTTCATTTTATACTATCTTGAGAATTTAATATTTTAAAATATACTATTATTAGAATGAATACCAAAGTCATGTTCAAAATAGATTTTGCTATTTTTCTCCCTGGCATATAATTATATCTTTCCCTTAGCTTTCGTTAACACTGAGGAAAGCTCTAATTAACACTACAAGATTAAAAAATAGATGTGTATAATATGTGATAAATATTTTAGTCTTTCCATTATAATTATATAAAGTATTTCTCTTCTATCACTCAAATCTATGAGCATTTTATATAAATTTATTCTTTTAAGGATTTTCATGCTCTCATTTCGAAAAAAAAAATTTATTTTTATATTTATTATTATCAATATTCAGTTAATTATAAAGATTTATCATCATAAGTATTTTTTATTCATTGCATGATACATGATTTTATTTTTTAGATTTTATTATTATGTTAAAATTATTTTATTATTAGATATTTGTTATAATCATAGTTAATTAAATAATTTTTGAACTCATTTTTTACAATTTTATAATATAGGATATTTTATATCGAAAATGTGATGCAGTATTTTTTCTTTCTTATTCATTTTGAAAATGATTATAGTTTTAAGACAATTGACTGAATATTTATAGACATTTATTATTATTTTTTCTTAATAGTTGTTGCTGCCGATACTGCCATAGTGAATTTCTATGCCGGAATTAAAGAAACATGGAAGTACCGTAACAAAAAAGGATTTAGTGATATTCCAATAATTTCAATTGGTGGTGGCCAAAGGGATATATTGGTTAGGAGTGATTTAACTTCAAACAATTTTCAACACAAGAATGTCCGAGATGCTGAAGTTTTGGTATGTGTTTAGTGGTTTTAATCCAATGAACAAATTTTTATTTGTTAAGTGAAAAGATCATCATTGTAACATTTATTTAAACATTTATTATTATTTCAGTTATTAACTGATAATAAATATATTAATCCTTATGTATAAGAACTGTCACTATGTTATGTGCATAAAATTGCTTTATAAAAATACATATATTTATGCATATACATAATTTAATATATTTATTTGTATACATAAATATAATGTTCAGTTTTACTTATTAGTGAGATAAAATGATGATTATATTTTTGAAGTTATTATTGCAATACAGTTGCTAATGCATTGTATAGTACAGTTGCCAATTCATTGTATAGTACAGTTGCCAATGCATTGTATTGTACTTAGAATCAGTAATGCATTACTGATTCTAAGTACAATATTTTTAGTCATTATATAGTCATTAAAACTTTATATTTAGAATCAATTAAACTCAAATATCTTTGTTAACTGCATTAGTACTGATTATTTTTTTAGTGTTTATCATGCCACCTGAAAAAAGTTTAATATGATAATTTTGTTAATCATATTTCTATAACCTAAAACTTTTGATGAAATAATTATAACTAGGGCAGGCTGAAAATAAATAATTGTGTGTGATATTTCAATTCTTATTAATGCAAATTTGAGAAAAACATAACAGTTACTAAATAATATTCTACTTAAGAATTGTGATTCTACTTAATATTCTACTTGAAAAATATTATATTATTTTTTATTTATCTATTTTTATTGCAACAACATAAAATAAACTTAAAAGGCACCCTTCCTTTTAAGATTATTGTTCAAAGTATTTAAAAAATTCCAAATTAGTGATGCAGTTTCATTAGTTCATGTACTGATATAAATGAGTCTTGTTTGTTATTTTTTACAAATTATCTTCGTTCATTATTTTTCATCTTGACTTCTTTCTTCATTCTCTATTGTTTTCCATTGCAAAAATATATCTACTATTAAATTAAAAAGCCATTATCAAAATAAAACATTGATTAAGTATTTACATATTTTTTCCTTTAAAATAGGGTTGTATTTTAAATTAAAATTCAGACATTGGCTGTGCATTGATTTTGACATTGTAAAAGATATGTTACTATTTTGATGTTTTATAAATTTAAATTTATTTGATAATGCTATTTTCTTTTTACAAATGATTCCAATACATATTTTAAGATTTTTTGTAGTAAATTTATTGTTTTTACTTATATAAATATACCAATAAATGCAATTTAATTTTAAATTCTATTATATATTGTTCTTTAATTAAAAAATATTCTTTTTTTTTTTCTAATATTTTGCTTAGTACTTACTATTATAGTTTTATAGACTTCTTCCATTCCTGGTGTATGGGTGTCAACTGATCACCTGGCCATTGTCTGGTAAGAATTATGAATTAGAATGTTTTAAAAAAATTTATTATGATTTAAAGAGCAATATCTGTTTTGATATGAATATGATTAGATAAAATAATTCATATAGAATGATGTGAGCATTTAAATAAAAATTTAGTTCCTGTTTGGTATGTAAATTTGTATAATTTGTATAAAGGGTTAGTTATAAAATATTCTGTATAAAGTATGTGATTAGTTTTTAAATATTTTTTGTGAGTAATGCAACTTCCATTTTTGTGTGTGTGTGAATATTTTTATTACAAAAATTGTTCATGCTTTCAAAACTATTTCATGCATTTTATTTTGATTCAATATTTGCTGTTGTATAATATATAAAAGACACTATTATGTAGCTCACTAAGGTTGACTTTTAAAAAGAACTCTGCTTATCATTTGCTTTCAAAGTCTGTTGTATTTTGTATAATTAAAGGAGTAAAATTTTTTCAGAATTGCCATAAGCTTTTCCATTTTTTAATTTATTTTTTTATTATTAATTACAAATAAATTGAAGCACAGAGATATTTTTTTTCATGTAGTTTTAAAATAAAATAGTTTTCATGTTTTTGAATTTTATTTACACTTATAAAGCTATACATGTGTGTATTAATTTTTTCAATATCTTTTTCAGTTTTAGAGCTTTTATTCAATCTATTTTTGAAAATATTTAAATGAATGTGAATTTGATTTATTATATTTATAACACTAAAATGTAATTTGTTGTTTTGATTCTGAATTTATAAATCTTCATTTTTTGATGCATCTTAGCACACAATTTCTAATAATGCATAATTTTGATTCATTTTTTTTAATTATGAGGCAATTTTTTTAAATGTAATTAAATTATGGGTGTTTATGATTTTTTTAAAAATCTGAAATAATTTTTTTGGAAATTTTAAAAGTATTCACAAAAATCACAAAACAAAAGCTAGAAATATATATATATATATAGAAAAAGAACATTGTTTAAAAAAACTACAACCAAGTAAATTATTGAATCCTAGATACAAAATATATTTTTATATTTCTTGTATCTTTTGAGCTTCTAATTCGTATTTTTACTCTGTTATTTATCTTTGTACAAAATTAAACTTGTGAAAGAGATCTTCTGGGTTTTTATTGTTATTTTATTGTATTTTTTTAGGTGTAAACAGCTTGTCTTGACCATATGTAGGACCTTATATGATTTTCATATAAAAAGTTCAAAACAGGTAAATTATAATTTTGTTTTAAAAAGTGTTCAATCAGATTTTTATTCAGAACAAATATATAACTTTTAGCTTTTCTTTTGTGAATCCTGATGTTATTTAAAGTAAAATAATCAATGAAGATTTAAAATGAATTATGGAAAACTAATTATCTCATATTGAATTTTTCTTGTGAATAAAATTAATTTTTCTGTTGTTTATAAAATAGCATAATTTAAAATTGTGTTACATTCATTAATTCTACACAATCAATAATCCACATAGGTTAATGCTTTCTAAAACAAATGTCGTCAGAAGGAATATATATATATATATATATATATATAGCGATAATATTTGTATTTGAAAAGGTAGAAGTGACAGTAGATATTTTTTGTATTTTATATTTATAATTTAGTTTATTATGTAATCCATCAGACATTTTTGTAATTGGATGTATTAACATTATTGGAGGAATCAGCACTGAATGAGACATTAAGAAAAGTAGTGAATTAAAAAATGTTATTTTATTAGCCTGTATTCCATAATTAAAACTCTTATATAAAGAAATATCCTAGTTATACCATTCAGATTGAATATATATTTTTTCAAAATAATCAGGAGATATTTGACTATTTTATTATCAACTTACAATATTACAATTATTTTGCTGATTAATATTTTAAGCTTAGTTATTAAATAGTAGAAAGTGCATTGCTAAAATAAAATTCTTATTATTCTATGTAGAATTCTGCTTCAGATATCGAGAATATACTCAAACACTACTACCTTTCAAGAAGTAGTAGTACATTCTATCCCAGAGTTCCTTCTGTACCAGTCAGTGCATTTTCTACTTCTGGTGGTGATTGGATTGAGCAAGAAAGTAACACTTGGCGTTTTTCTCGCAGCAAGGTTTGAATAAAACACTTTTTGTTTTAAGTTAATTCATTTATTGTTATGAAAATTTATTAGTTTCATCACATATCAAACTTTTCTCAATTGTTGTTTAAAATCAGGATGGAAACCAAATTTTCTAAACTATTATTTTTATTATTTGCTTTAAAAAATATAATTAAAATCTTTCTTTTTTTTATTTTGAAGATTTAATTTACTTCTAGGCTAAGAAACAAATAATATGAATTATTTTCTGAGATTTATTTATTAATTGCTGCTTTTTGATAAGATTTTATAAATAATCTTTTGAACTTTAAGCAACTGAATAAGCTTGTGTTTAAATTTTTGAAACTTTTTCATAGCTTAAAATATTATTTAAACTATTTTTGAAAGCCATTTGTCATAGTATTCTATGAAATAAAATGCAAGACTTATGAATTTAAACTGTTTTTCTCTTCATTAATTCACAATTTATTTATTCAGTATTTAAAAAATAATTTATTAATTTAATTTTGATTTTTTCAGGTTAAAGTTTTTTCTGATGTCATAATATCTTTATAATAAAGTTGTCTTAGTATTTCTGTAAAGTGATTTGTATTTATTTTGTGTTTTCAGGTGCTTTCTTCTATTTATCTTCTTGTTCCTGTGATAAAGAATGATAATATATTAATATTAGCTTCTGGAATTGTAAGTTAATTGGCTTTTAGTGTGATATTTTACCTTAACATTTAAATATTACTTAAAATTTTGTTTGCTTAAAACTGAATTATTCAATAATATTTTTTTAAATATAGAAATTGAGCAGCTTTTTTATACGTAACACTTTATCTTTTCATTTTACAACTTTTAAATAGTGAAAAGAAAACCTTCTCTAGTTCTTTTCCTTCTTCTTCAAACTTCAATTTGGTTTCGTAGTAATTAAATATTTCTGATAATCTCCCTGGCTTCTATGACAGATATATTTATTAAATTGTTTTTTGTTTTGTTAATAATTATCTTTTTTTTACTTATTTTCTTGGTTTGTGTTCAGTAATAAAGATTCAGCCATTGGGATAGCCCTACAGTTAGTGAATTTGATTGCCACTCAATGCACCCACAGCTGTAAGTTCAAGTAATTTTAGTTGCTGTAGCTGCACTAGTTTTAAAATGAGTCTTTTTATTTTGGCTACAAAATTTATATATCTTCATAAAATATGGGATCTCATTTAATTTTAGATTATCCTTACTTTGGAATCCCTCTACAAGTTATAAAATTTAAATTATTTGTATTTCTCAGATGAAAATGAAAATTGCATCTAGCTTGATGCACTTGCTTGATTAATTTCCCCTTTTCATGTTTATTTATTTTTTGTGTTCAGATTTTTTTGCCTTTAAATTTATTTTAGAAAAGAATTATTAATTTTTTAAAATAATTGCTGGCATTAATTTTAATGTCACACATTTACTGAAAAGGATTATTTTTATAGAAGCTATTATTATAACTAGATTTTAAATAAGTCGTAAAAAACCAAATTGAAATATATAGAGTAACAAAGAAAGTTTGCAAAAATAGAAAGATGGAATCTTGTATTCTTTGAGATAAATATCTAATGTTAATGTCAAAATCTTTTTTCCTTCATGCTATTTATTTTGTATGAAATAGAAAATAAGACGAACTTTAAATGGTTAGTTTCTTTAATAGTTTTATTTATTGCTGTTATGTTTTGTAAGATACTGGAGAAATTATCATCTTTTCATTTTCAGTCATCTGTTGTATATTGGGGAGCAATTGTTTTTATGAAATATCTCCATAATACTGCTTATATATTTTAATGGTTATTACAAAGCATTATAAATATGCCATAATTTTTTTTAGTTTTGAAACTATGAATAAGAGAAATTGAAAATAAAAACTTCAAAGGAAAGTTTAAAATTTTTTATTTATATTTTCTGGATTATAAAAGTTATATCAAAACAGAATTCTATTATATTTAGAGTTGTCAACTCGATATTAAATCTTGACAACTATCCAAATTTTAAACTTTTTTTTTTTTTTGTCTCAAGACTTATCTTATTAAAATCTTGATAAAGATCATATCTGAAATTCTTTTTGTAGACATTTGCAAAAAGATTTTTCATTAAAAAAAACTATTTAAAGAGTACTGATATTAAGTGTAGTTAAATATTTCAGTTATGAATATATAGTACACATAATTTTGGAAATGGAAAAGACATTATTCATAGATATTAACTTCTTTCATGCACTAATTATAATGCTATAACTTAAATTAATTCAATCCCTAATGTGTAGTTCATTGCATTAAGAATTAAACTTTCTTTTTCATGAATGCAACATAGTTTCTACTTATTTATGATTTAAAGTGTTCAGTTTTTTTTTAAATTCTAATTTCCTAATTTAAAAAAAAAGGTACAAATATAAAATAAATAAAAATGTTTAATTTTACCATGTAGTTGAATCTACATTTCATTTTCCTTTTTAGGTTAAAAGAGATTGGATTTTTGGATGCACTAGATTGTCTGAGACTGAAACAAAAACATGGTATAAATTTTGTTCTGTAGTTATTCTTGAACTGAATAATTTCTCAATTCTTGCAAGATTGTTTATCTCCATATGTTTACTACAAATGCAGCACAATTAAATTTCAAGTCCAAAATTAAATTGTCTTATAAGTATTTGTAGTGTATTAAATTATTTGCAACATTTACTTATAGAACAAAATGATAGGATGTAAATTTCCTAAATATTCTTGTCAAATCCTCATGTAAATTGTGTTTTGTATGCAAAAAAAAAAAAACCCTTCTAGATTTAATACCTATCTTGAAATGAGATGAAACTTCCTTTTTACATGAAACCTAAAGATACTCTACTTTTTATTTAATACCTGATGTCCTTTCAATTATTTTTATTACAATCTTTTTTTCTTTCAGTCTTGAAGGTGAAAATTTATCTGAATTGGGAGAAATCATTCCAAACAAAAACAAAAAATCTCAAAGGCGTCACATAAATCTCAGTGCACAGCATTTGCAGGAAAAGAAATATCCTTACATATTAATTTATATTTCACCTGTTGATTCACAGGTAATATATATATGTATGTTTAAATATCTGCAAATCTGTAAAATTATTAATATTTCCATGTTTAAAGTGATGATTTTTTATCTCTTTAATTTTCTTTGTGATTGTGCATTTAGATTGCTAGGTATCAATAATTATATTTTTTAATTTAAAACTGTGTATGCCCAGGGCAAACTTTTTAAATAATAATTTTAGATAATTTTTTTAATAAAAATTTCACTATTTTTGCTATGTTTATAAAATGTTTTTACTACATTTATAGAATTATAATATGTTGTGAGCCATTTTTTTTGTATGATATTTTCCTTCAGAAAATCATGCTAATATTTTAAAATACATTTTAATGTATAAAATATAGTTGTAAATTACAATAATTGAATTATTTATATGTAATTTGTCAATATTTATAAAAATAATAGATATGATTTTAAAATTTTCCTCACTTAAAATACAATCTGAAATTCTTAGAACTATAGTGGAATATAAATGGATTTTCCGGTGAAATAAGTATTTAAAATCAATAAATTATTTTAACTTAGAAAACTGGAAATCAGCATTTCAAAAAAATATAGCCTAAATCATATATATTGATAACATCTGAAATTTTTAGGTTGATATCCTAGGTGAAACGTATAACAGTAAGGATCGAACAAAACATATCAAATTGCCTTCTCTTACTCAAAGGTTTTTCACTTCGCCTATCCGATTGTTAAGTGTATCTCTACCAGAGCAGTCTGTCTTTTATAATATAATTATTTCTGAAAGTTATGGTGTTTTTGAATCTGTTGAGTTGCAACTGGAAACTAGACTTTGCCGAGCTGGAAGCGTTGTTGGTAAGTATTTATATATTCTTTGTAGGAACATAAGACTATCTTTATAGAATTAAAGCTATTTACCTTTGCAATCTTTTTTCTTGAAGTTTTGATGCTGATTAAACCTTTAAATGATTATACTTTGAGTGGTTTTTACCATACTTAAGACTATATTTAAAAGCAGCTAATTCTTTTATATATATATATATATAATATTGAAATACAAATTAGTAGAATATTAATCAGATTTAAAAGATTCAAACGCATATCTAAAAGGATGACTCATTGTCAATGTTCATGTTTTAGAACTAAAAGTTCTTAAATCAAAATAATTGGTTACTTATTATGTCAATTTCATTCACAAGTAATTTAAATTGATTTTATATGTTTTGTATATTTTACTTTCTTGTGATATTAAATTTTGGAATCATTTTCTTCAGTGTTAAAATCATTCTCAAAATAAATAATAAAAAAATACTCAGAAGTTTTTAAAAATTGAAAATTTATTATTTATTGAATTTTGTCTTTTGTGTTAAAAATTAAAATTATTTTCAGCATTATCATTCAAGTGTTTAAAAACTGTTGTCAATGTATCTGTATGCATACTGTAAAAAATATGAATAATTACATGACTATACCTATACAATGACTATTTTTAAAACTAATAAATTGTATTGTTACATTTTTTTATTCATTAAAAAAAAGAATGAAAAATAATACATAAAAAATTTCAGCCTCTGCTTGTCATACAGTTGAATTTAAAACAATAAAATAAGTTCTATTTAAACAAGATCAACATATCAATTCATTGAATGTTTTTTAAAAGTCCACTTGTTGAAAATTTTGATTGAAATTTCAAAAAATTACCCCCTTTCATAATTAAAAGGGCTCTTTCTTGTCTTAGAAACTTGGATTAGGATTCAAGGACAGAAATCTCAATGGACATTTCTAACACTCCTTTCTTAATCCTGAAACTTTTCCTTTGACTTTATTTCAGAAATTACCTGACAAAGTAATTTTACTGATACAATATGATTTACAAAATAAAAGAATAAATTATAGAAATTTTAATTTAAATACTTTAAAGAAATTTGTCAATAGCTAAAAAAAAGTTGGTGTTAGAATATGGCAGAAATTCTTAAGTGATAAACTGTGGAACATACATTAATAAGAGTGTGTTAACATACAAATATGAATGTTTCAGTTACATGAATAATTTCTGTATTAGTAATTTTTCTCTTTCTATCTTTCAAGTTCAAAATTATTTTTATAAATTTTTTAGGTCAAGGCATTATTAAAGTACAAACTCCTTGGAACAATGAAATTTCCTACCATTATATAAGGTAAACCCAGTTCCCTTTTTGTATATGTTAGAGTTCAGAGATGTATCATAATCTTTTTAAAATATATATATATAACCACATTTTAAAATTTATTCTAATTTACTCTGTTCCAATTCCAGAACTGTACTAGGAGGAATTACTACTGTTCCTTTGAAAGCACATTTCATACTCCCTCCAAATTCTAATCATGATGTAAATGTGGAGCTTATTTTAGATCCAGAATGTAGTATTGTGCTTACCGCAAAATTTCCATTAAACCTCATTGCTAGTCAGGTACATAAAAATGACTAAAAAGGATTTTTCTCTTATATTATTTTTATTTTTTAGCATTATGTATTTAATGTTTTTCCTACTTTTTTTCAATAGTTTGTGAAGTTTTATGGCATGTATATTGTTGGTTATGCTGTTGCATTACTGTTAGCATTCTTGGCTGGACAAATGTACTTCTTTGAGTCACTTGGTAATTTTTCCTTATATTGCTATATTTGGAGTCCCATCATTATTTTTTTCTCATTCATTATGTTTTTATAGAGTTAATTCTTCAAGAAATTTTAAGATTTGATAAAATTCTTTATTTTAAGAATTAGATGTGTTAAAACTTAATAAAAACATTATGAATTTAGTAATTTTTGCTTGAAATACTAATCCATGATTTGAAAAAAATTCTAATACATGCATTTTGTCCTATAAATTTTAAAAAGATCAGAAATAGCTTTAAAACATTTTTTAATGTGATTTATCATTTTTTTAAATGCCTATTTAATGAAACAAATTTTTCTATAATGTTTCTTATAAATAATTTATTACCTTCCTCTAACAAATTTTAATGCAAAACTAAACTTTTTTGCAATCTGCTTTTAAATTACACTAAATACTTTTGATTGAAAAAAGTCACATTTTAAAAAAATATTTAAATTATTTTAAGATAGTAAAGATATTTTAAATTAAAATTTGGTGATACTTTTATTATCCTTTTGAAAGCTTCCATTTCATGAAGCTTCGCTTTGGAAACACTTTTTTTTTTAATTTCAGACAAATTGCATTGTATAATTATGATTTTAGGCACTTTATAGAAACTATATGTTTTGATCTAATCAATGAATCTGTAATTGTTATCAAATTATAGTTTTGTACATTTTTTTCTCTGAGTATCTTTCCTGATAGAAAGAAAGGTTACCACTACTTGTCTAGTTTTTTTTACCTTGTTTTAAAATTGAAAATAATCAGTGAGAAATAATTACTAAAGGAAATTCAATTAAAATAATTGTTTGGCAAATTTTAATTAAATATTTAAATGAAATTAATTTTCTCAATTTTTTTTTACAAACATTATAATTCTAGAAAAAAAATTCTGAAAATTCTTATGAACCCAACATTTTTCTATTAATACAATTTGAAACTACAGCTCTTTATTTAAAAACCACTGCCTTAAATTTTGCAATTACCTAAATATTCTCAAAATTGAATGGTTTTTTTAAATCCATGAATATATATCTCTATGTAATTGATCTTTAACTTGTCTGCATTTATTATCTTAAAATTTTTCTTTATTTTTTTTAAAATTATATTTGTAATGCAATACTTTGTCCTGTAAATTAATTTTAATATAATACATTAATTTTATTTCAGGTTCTTTCCCATCCTTTTTTACAGTGTTTGGCCAATATCCAACATTTATTACTCTAGTTGGTATTCCATCAGTTTTTTATCATTTGATGTTGTGAGTAATTGAAATTTCTGATTTTTAGTTAATCCTAATGTTTGCATGATTAAAAACTAAACTCAAGAATAGAAACTTGATATCATAATTATTCTACTCTCTCACTCTCTTGATGATCCTGATATGGGAAAGGAAAGCATTGTCTCCTTTTTATATACAAACCAGTAGACGATGCTTTGAGAATAGTGAAATATATTTTCCAATCAGCATATAACTAGGGCCTGACTTAGGGCAGGAGCATACGGGACAGTTGCCCTAGGCCCCTCCCCCCCTCAAAATTGAATAGAAATTTTATATTACGTTTCCTTCTTTAATTAATGTTCTTCATTACTAAAATAGTGAAGCAGAGGGGCCCCAAAGAAGTTTTTGCCCCAGGCTCCTACTAGGCTGAGTCAGGCCCTGCATATAACTTTGCAAAAAATAAATCAACCAAATATATGAATTACAGAAAAAAAAACTAGCAGAACCTTTTTATTGACATAGTGATTGAAGAAATGATTTAAGAATATCATAATTTGCATCAAACTCATATTCCTTTTATATTAACCTACAAATGATAGATGGACATATTTTAAAAATTAAAATATGTCTAAAAAATTATTATTTTTATGCTTTTTTTAAATTTTAGTAATTAAAATTCTTTCAATTTATAACTACAAAAATTTTCAAAAAAAAAAAAAAAAGACTAATCTTGACAAAAAACAAACACTATATACTTCCCTGTATGGCTTGAAGTAGTTTTCATTCTTAGATTCATAACCGTCGTAGTAAAATTTGATTTTACTCGTATATATTTAAATAACGTATTTTTTAAATTTTTATTTTAGATCCCCAGAATTTGGTTTGCCATTCATTCCTCCTGCTGATAAAATCACTCTGAGTGATAATCGTTTTGTTTCTACTTTAATATTAAGAACATTGTTATATCTTATTGCTTGTGGATTCATAACAGTTTTGTATATAGTTTGTGTGTATCTTCTGAAAGGAATCACAAAATGCTGGCTGTGTACCAAAAGAAGGTATGGTTTTAAAGTATTTTATCATTTAATAGGATTCTGTGTATCTTAATGCCTATTCTTATTATCATTAACAGTTTTTAATTTTCAGTGCTCATAACTGTTAATCAGGATTTCAAATCATCATTTTTGATTTATATCCATTAAAAAGCCGTTTTACTCATTGTTCATAATGAGTTTTATTTACATTTCTTTATATTATGATCCTTTTTAAAGTATATAAGAGCTATTTTGGGACAGGTTTTATAAATATTTGAGCTATTACCCAATTATGAGCATGGCATCTAAGCATGCTCCATTTCTTTCCAAATTTCTTTTAGTTACCACAAGAAAGCAGTTGGCACTAATGGATTCAATTTGCTCTAGATAAATTTGTGACTTTTTCTATAGAAGTTTCAAAATTTTAATTACCCATTTGAGATGAAAATAAATTTATATCTTATGTCTTTTGTGTAAAATGTACTTTTACATTAAAAAATATTAAAATCTCTCATAAGTTAAAAAAATTTTTTTTTAAGAAATTAAGAATAGCAAGAATTACTTACAAACTTTTAAGCATATAAATCCAGAAGTTCTTTTTGCATTTTAATTTTTATTACTTTCTTCTTATGCTTCCTTCAGAACCAATAAAATTTCAAAACTTTATTAGCAAAATTAAGAAATAACTTGTTTTTGAAATGCAAATAATATTTGTAATCAAAAAAGTACTTTACAAAATCAATAAAATACTTTAAGATGAAAAGATTAAAAATAAAAACAAATTGAAGTAAAATTTACAGGCTGTAAGTGGAAGTCAAATTCTATCATTTATATTTCTCTAAAAATATTAAAATAAAAAAATGTTAATTAATTGTCCTAAATTCTTTATTAAAACTTTCTTGATGTTTCACAGTATTTGTGAACAGATTTAAAAAAAACTGCACATCAAATAGTTTGGATTTATATTGCATACAAAATTGGTAATTCAATGGTACTTATATAAATTTATTTGAACAATTTTTTTTATCTACAACAAAAAATGCCTCGATTTTTATTTTTAATTCTACATTATGGTTAAAGATTCAATTCTATTGAAGACGTGCAATGTGTATAGGCCTTGTACAAATTAAATTTATCTGGTTTAAATTTGTTCTTCTTAAGAGATGGGATTTTAAAAAAATTGTTTGTCAGTTCAGGTGGTATTCTTACCCATGGAAAAAATCCAGTCCTTGTGCAGCTTCAAAACTGAGTTTTAATCTAATTAAAATAAACCTTGACTTTGACATAACAATCATATTTTTAAAGTATGAAATTCTGATTTCTTTCTTTAGTATTATTAAAAATTCTTATTTTAAAGCTTAAATATGAATTGGTTGGAGTTAAATACAATATAGTTTAACAATTACATTCCATTATTTATATTTCTAGAGCAGTCCTTAATGTTACGGAAGTACCACTGGATCAAACACTTAAAGCTAAAATGAAAATATCTAAACTTCAGCTTATATGGTGTGCCTTTATTGGAGCTATATCTCTTGGATTATCAAGTTCATTAGGAGCTATTTGCATATTTGTTTCTTGTTTCTTGAAGGTAAAATTTAAAATTTTCAAACATATGCATTTTGATTTTTTTATACTATGAGTAACAAAATTCATGTTTTCTTCATTTTTGCTATAACTATCATTAAATAGTGAAGCTAAAATTAAAGTGCTAGAGGTTAGAGTTTTTTTAAAAAAATCAAAATTAAAAATTTCTATCTAATATTCATACATAACTGCATATTATAAAATAATTTTTTGACTTTAAAGTTCAACTAACAGTTCAAGTTTGTTTTTTAGTATCTTAAAATACCTTCTAATAGTTAAATCAAGTTTTTGTTTGTCATTTTTGATTAAACTTTTACTACTGAATTTGTCTTTAAAATAATTTGTGAATATTAGTTTTAGAAGTATATTAATCATTTTGTGTATATAATTGGATATATTTAACCGGAGATGCTATATTGTGTTACAGAAATGCATTATAAGTAATAATTCATTAAGAAAAATTCCAATTGATTCTAACTGGGTATTTATTCTATTTTTAGAAATTGTGTAAAATTTAAAACTTTATAGTTGTAGTTAAGTTATGTTTTTATGAAAAAAATATGTTTTTAGCTATTTATTTTTAATTCGTCCATTTGTAACTTCATAGTGTGTGTGTGCGTGTGTATGTGTTTGCTTGCTTGCTTGATGATTACTAACATTTAAAATTAATAATTTTTATTGAAATATTAGAATAAAAATGGATGAAGATTTAAACTATATTATATTCTAGATTTTTTGTAGTAGAGGATAAAAATAATATAGCTGGACTTTTTTATAACAATTTATCTGTTGAATATTTCTACTGGTAAGTTAAAATATTATAATTAATATATATTTAACTTGAATTTAAAACTAACATATTCCAAGGAACTTTTGCTTTTATTGACATTTTAGAGTATTTTAATTAAACTATGAAGTATTAACAACTGCTTTCTGAGTTATTTTATTATATATTTATTTATTGTCTCTTTGCTTTCAAAATGAATTTTGCAATTGATTTCTATAGTGTTCACTTCTTTATTTAATAACATGGTGTGGAGATCATATAGTTGACTAACTAAATTTGTTCTATATTGTTAGCATAAACTTTTAAATTATTTCATTTTACACTTGATTTCAAATGAGTGTGTTCCTGCAAAAACTTATTTTAGGAATAATATGTCACAAGTAAAAGAAATGTGACCTTTTTTCTTAAATTTTTAATCTATTTCAGCTGCTTTACACTTATTTAAGATGTACAGCTGAAACCGAAAGACGAGGCCCTGGAGTAGCTACTACAAAATGGCATATACATTTAACATTGTTATTTCTTTGGATGTTTGCAATGTGCTTAATTCTTCCTGGCTTTATTGCATGGATAAAAAGTCTACCATACAGCTTGCAGGTTACCAATGATCCTTATACATACCCTTGCATTTTGATGGTTCTATGTTGTGCCTTACTTTGGCAATTTCCAACTCCTTCCTTTAATAGGTAAGTTTTTATTCAAATCCACAATTAGGAAGATAACATTTTTTTCAATTATGTCACTTCTCAATCTCAATTTTTTATTAAAGAAAGAGAAAAAATTATCTGAGTATCGATATGGATTCACATTCCAATTACAAAATAATATAAGCAGAATATTCTTTCAAGACATGTCATGTTACATATTGAAAAAATATTCTGATGACTAAATTTTTTATTGATTTTTTTAATATATCAAACAGAAAAAGGCCCAAGCAAATGACACACTTCATACTTTTTTTAAATCTTGCTAGCAAAAAGAATGTCGGGGTTTTCAGAATTTGAATTTATTTTATTAAATATTTTAAATTATAAAAAAAATTCTTAAAAAGCCTTTATAATTCTGTATAAAAGTAAATATTATATTATAAGAAAATAAAATAAAGACTTTGTGATATTTCTCTTTCAGTAGATTGTACATAAAATTTGATTTTATAGCATTAAAAAAAGTGAATGTGGTGAACATAAAAACAATGAATTATTAGCTGAGTCTGCATAAAACTGAATTAAATTACAGAAAAAAAATGATATAAGGTTCCAGTGCACATAACATCATGAAAAGTGCTTAATCTTTTCAAGAAATGCAAATTGAATTTTTTTGTATTGTTTTTGTTTGTGTAGTCACACATTGAATACAGTAAATCAAAATTATGATTTTAAAGTTTTGTTTACTGTGATTGTATCAAAATAAAAAAACAACAAAAGTGAAGAATTTTAATTAGTTACCCAGAGTAAAATAATTCCAAGATTCTAATATGTGTTAAAATGATGTTTAATGACTTTTATTTGCACACCCTATTTTTTTCTTTTTCCCAACTGCGTGCATTATAATTTATTAAAATACTATAATTTTACCCTTAAGGGACAATATTAGATATGCACTGTGCCATATTTGTTGTGACACAAATGATAGTCAGATTTCAATGTTTTGTGTTTTATTTTAGTTATGCCTGATAAATGTATTTTAAAACTTTTATGTATTGATGGAGAAGAATTTCCAGATTTTTTGATTATCGAAAAATAAAAATACAGAAAAAGGAATTTATATGCCAAAGAAATACTTCAAACATGGGAGAATTTGGAAATATCTTTAGTACTTATTCATTCAGTCATCATTTTCATTGAAGCATTTTTTTAGCAATTTCTTAAACTTCTGTTTAAAGAATTTTTACTGGTGAAATGAAACTTATAATTTATTGGAACTATCCTACCAAATTTCAATGTAATGAAAATAATTACTGAATCTGATATTTAAAATTTTAGAAGATTATTAATGATTTTTATTCATCAAGTTCAGATTTTATAATTGATTTTTCCTTTTAAAAAATTATGAGAGTTCATAAAAAATTATAAAAGTTGCAAACAAGTAAGCCCTGTTTTTAACTTATAAATTTTTTTCTAATGAATTTTCTCTATACATGCAATGTTTGTCTTGGTTAACAAATTAAAAAACAACTTAAATAATTAAAGTTGGAAACTTAGTAATATTTGACAGAAAATTTCTTCTTGGCAGTTAGAAACCCATTAAGGATGGATTTTTCAGAATTTTAATTAGAAGTTTAATCAAAAAAATAAAAATAGAATGTTAATATGTTTCTGCCATAACATCAAAGTTTATCAAGGAAAAATAATTTTTTACACAAATATAATGGTTTTAAAATGTGACTTTTCAACTGTACCAATTTTGTTTCAATTAATGTATTTTCCCCTCTTTAAATTTTATTTTTGAAAATTAGTCTTAGTAAGTTTGTACAGCAATTTTTGTTGTGACGAAGTCCAGAATTGTATCATCACCTCATCAAATCAGTGAGTCACATGACTTTCTTGCTGTTTAAGTTGTGATAAAACATGTTTCTTTACTTTATTAAAACTAAAAAACTTTGAAGTAGTTGATTGGAAAAAAATTTCCTTTGATGAGTGCTGTTAAAATATGAGACATTGCATTATATTGTGTTGTACTGATTTCAAGAAATATTTCTTACAAACTTCTCAAGTAGCATTTTTATTTCATTTTGCTTCTCACTATAGATCATACCTTGTGATTTTGTTTCTTTAATTTGTGGAACTATTCCATTACTTAAACTAGGAAATGTTAAATCGTTTTCTTTTCTTGAAATGTACAATATCTCCCCCATATTGTTTAAAATGCAAAGGTAAGAAAATTCTTTTTTTTTTTTTGTTTATAGATTTTTTAAAACAAATAACCTATTATTCTATAAGTAGGATTTTTTAATTAAATTTTTTATTTCTGTAATGTTTAAAAAAGGTCTTAAGAAATAAAAAGTGTTAAGATAATTTTTTAAAGTCACACTATTTCCAGATACTTTTTCTTTTCTATTAAAAAATTATCCAAAAATCTTGAATAAAACATTGTATTATTCTATCATCACATTCATGACAGTTTTGTCAATCTTACAATGGTAACCAACCTGGAATGTTTTATAAGGTTATAAATAAAATGTTCTGGATTGCTAAATATGGTGAGTTAGTGTAGAAGAAAGATTACATTTTCTATTCCAGCCATGTCAAATCTTATATTTTTGCATATATAAAAATCAAACATAAAATTTTTACTTTATTATCAACATTTTCAGAAATAATGTTTCCCTCCATATTAAATGGTAATTTGTTTACTTTATGAAATTTTGACAAAGGTCATAAATTTTTATTGCTAATTTCTGGTAAAGACAAGTTCCCCCTCCCATTTTTAAGCTTTGTCATAAAGCAAAAAAAAAAAAAAAAAATGTTTTTTTTAAACAAGAAAAGATATTATGCAAATATAGAAATTAAAATTAAAATAAAAAATAGATTTTTTTATATAAATTTTTTAAAAAAATTAATAAAAATTGTGTATTATTATAAAATAAAAACCCTATGCATAGAAAATATGCAATTTTTATGAATGTACAAAAGGGCTTATATTTTTAGATAAGTTACTTAAAAAGTGTTAAATGCATAATTTTTGCAACATTTTTTCAGTATGCGGCCATGAAGCCAATGAATTTATGTCATTGTTCAAGACCGGTTGCTAAAGTCATCAACACTATTAATATTTAACAAAATGCTAGTGAAAACTTAAATACTTAAAATTAATTACTTAAAACTTAATTACTTAAACTTAATTTTCTGAAGCAGGAGGATTTTGAAATGCACACAAATGATATCATAATGTTCATACCTGAGTTATCAAATAAAAATATTGATTCTAGAAGTCTAAACTTTCATCTAAAACTAAAGAATAGCTTTTTATGTACTGAAAGAGAGATTGCCATACAAAACTTTTTGAAATAATTTTGTAGATTATTCCAGAAATTTAAATTTTCATCTAAAACTAAAGAATAGCTTTTTGTATACTGAATAAAAGATTGTCATTCAAAAAAAAATTTCAAATTTTTTGTAGGTTTATGTACTTCTGTGAAATTTATTTTAAAAGAACTATTTGACCTATATTAATTTCTTGTTCCGCTGCTTCAATGCTTGAAAGAATAAATTATAGTTTATGTTACAAAATTTACTACAATAAGGAATTATATTGATTTGGATGTAATTGTATTTCAAAAATTATTATTATTATTATTATAGAAATTGCTAGATTTGTGAAATTTAGATTCATTATTTTTTACAAATTTGATTTCAGAGCAAGTATATCTTTCACAAATTAATTAAATGGAGCAGTGACTTTGCAAATATAAATAGTACCTTGTGTAAAGGGTTATTTTTTCCCATTCTAATCATATTTTACCTTGAAAAGTGTTATAAACTTGCTAATATTCTTATCCATGATTCCCACTAAAACATTCTCTCTGTCTACCAGTTTTTACTATATTGTCTTCATCAAAATGTTCTCATTGAGCTAAATTTATCAATTTTTACTTATAAAAACACAGTAACTTGCTGAAATGAAACCCTTTCCACTTAAAAAATGCTTTAAGGATTCATTTAATTTCAAATACTACTCAATTAATGTTTAAGTCTTAAAATGCCTTCCTTTTTTCTTTTTTTTAAATTCTAAAATAGTTTCGAAAAAAAATCTCTACATTTCTAGAGTTATTTAAAATATATTGTGCAATTGCAAATAATTATTAAATTTTTTTGAAATACTAGAATGACATTTAGAAGTTATAACTTCTTAGGAATTCTTTATTTACTTATCTGAACTTAAATATATTCATTTTTTTTAGATTTTTACATACAAATTTTAAAAGTTTAATTATATTATCCTCTTTACTACCCATGCCATTTAGTAGTTTTACTTAAACAATAAAACTTTTGCTTACACTGATTTTTAGAACATATTCTGAAAAAAAATTACTACTAGATTCATTGTGTATAGAAACATATTCAAAATTAATCAATAAAAATTATTTTTAGAATGTAATAAGCAAGGTTTATCAGTTTGGTAGATTTTAATTAGAATATTAAATTTTCTTTCCATTTTATAATCTTTCATTTTACCCTGGATTTCTGAAATATTATTTCAATTTATCATTTATGAACAGAATGTTTAGTTCTTATCATGACATGAATTAAAGCAAGTGAAAAAGTTATTTACAATGAAAAATTTTCATTTATTCGTGAATTTTTTTAAATTCACATTCTCTTCATTAATACCATTATAAAAGGAGTTTAAATATTAAATACTTTTGAATTGAACTTAATATAATGCAACTGTATGATAAAAATTTTATTGAATACTCTTATTTATTTATTTTTACAGAGTTGGCTATAGAAAGGGCTCACATATATTGCATATTGCTGCTACCTTAACAACATTATATGGCCTTCACTCAGTTTATAGATTGTTGTACTTTATATGTTTTACCCTCCTTATTATATGTGTTCAACAAATATATGCATATTTTAATGGGTTTTATTCCTTGAAGTGTGACTAAATTTTTATTGATTTGCCATTTTCAATTATTTATTAGCTTACATTTAAATTTTCTTTATTTGCTGAGATTTTTTTTAAATTTATTTTCACGATAATATAATTAAGGAATATCATTTCATACTCTTAGTCAGCTTCATTATTCTATGATTTCATGCTCTATTCTTATCAAATATATGCTAATGTAAAATCACATATTTTTTTCATTGTATTTTGAAATTACAGTGTCTGCAATAATATCTCAATCTATTCCATTTCTATTATATTATTGTCAAAATAATAATATATGCTGAGGATAAATGGCATATTGTCAATGTGATATCTTCTGTAACTACAATAATCAGAATTTTTTAATGTATTTTAAAAAATTTCTCCGTTAATTATAGTTTTAACTTTAATTTATAGTTCCATTACTTTTATGTGTATGATGCAAATCACTAATTTGCTGATCGATCTATTTTCATATAATGTTCAGTGATTACTCTTTTCAACTTCATTTTCTCCCATTACTCCTGTTTTAAACTTTTTCATCACTTATTTATGTGTTAATTTATAATCAATTTAATTTGTTTTTTTATATAATTAAGTTTGAAACATATACCTTCAAATGTTAATGTTTTTATGATTTTTTTATACATTTGGGGTAGAGGCTGTACAGTTCATCATAATCTTTATTGTTGTTTAATTGTTATTCATTATATTTTTATTGTAATAAATGTTTCTTCTTTTATATAAGCACAAAAATTGTAAAAAGTAAGGTATCTCCCCTTTTTTTAACTATAATAAGCTTTATATTCTTTTTTTCTTCCTTTAAAAGTTTTGTGTCAAAGTGATATAAAACATTTTTGATGATAGTTTTTTTTATTAAAAATCTTTTTTATATTCAAGAGTACTTTAGAAAAGAAAATTTTTCAAAGTTTATTTGCTTCACTGTTTTTAAGTAGACAAAAATGCACATTTTTGTTTTTTGTTTGTTTGTGTGTGTGTGTTATATGCAAAGAGTTTTTATTGATAAATGTTAATTTAATTATAGTATGGTTTTTTTATTGTAATAAGTTTATTTATTTGAAGTTTATGCATAGTATTTTAATTCGGCAAGAAATGAAACCTCTGCTGATTTACAGAGATCTTCCTGATAGGTCAAAACTCCTAAGAATAACTTAAATGTAAAATTAGACAATCATAGATTGGACCATTTTTACATAAAAATTTATTGTTGTTAACTCAATTTTCAACTATGATATTAGCCACTTAACAGTACAGCAAATCAATGAATAGAATATTGCATAAAAATGTGAAGTGCATTTAAGAGATAATACAGTTTTACAAAAATACAAATATAAATACATTGTTCAGGATTACCAGTTATATAACTATTCCCAAAAGACATGAGGCTTGCAAATGTACAAGACAAGATTCATGATGTTTTCACACGTACAAGCATACTCTTTCAAAGTTTTTCGTTTTTCATGCTGTTATGGTATTGAGGTAATTCTTCATAAATAATCAGAAAAGTTTCACAAATTGGGTTCTCTTTTCTGTAGGAAGTCATCCAAGTGTAACAAATTTGGAAACGTTTTAATGCTGTGGGTTTCTTGTACATTTTAATCAGATGATAAGAATCCATTTAAAAGCAATTTACATGATTGGACAAATCAACATAGAAATCTATGCAGACCTTAGATTGCTTTGTAAAACTGTATTACATTTTACCTATTTTATCATGCATGTAACTTGCATCTTTTCATCCCCTCTTGCCCTGGTTATTTGTCTCTGTAGTGTAGTATGTTGTTTCTTCAACCACAGATTCTTGTGTAGGCCTTCCCAACTCTTAAAAAAAATTCTGATGATTTTTGACTTACCCTTTATATTATATGAGAAAAAAATTTGGGAACCACCTTGTGCACAAGGATCAGAAGTTGCTGTATAATTAAATATGCTGTTTATACAGCAATTGTGATGACTGCCTTATGGACCTATTGCTGATGACAGAACATATTTAAATGAGTTCCATGCATTTTAAAGGTATATATAGTATAATTTTTAATATCCATAACAGTCCAGTGATTCATGTTTACTGCATTTCCTGCAGATACATCTAAGCAAATAAAATTTTCGCTCTTATTATACATTCAGGAAGAGATGCCTTTGGATTTCTTTGAAATTATTCTTTTATAACTAAGAGACTATACATTCATAAATTTATTTTAAGAAATGTGTATATTTATTATACAAAAAGTAGCAAGTATACTTTTATTTATAATTTATCTTGTTTATTTATCAAAAAAGGATTTAACTTTATTAAACTTATATTGTATGTGTTATTTTGTTCAGTATTATTGCCATTTAATTCATTATGCATTGTTGTTTATAGAGGGTGTTAAAAATGATGAATAAACTATAATTTTTTACCTATAGTATATAAATAGATAGTAAAATAATAATAATTTTTTTTCTTTATAATTCATTTAATTTTAGAAATACATGTATGCAATTTTATATGATCACCTGAATGCAGTAAAAGGGGAATATGTCCTAATAAATTCTACCTTGTATATTATACTTAAAAAATGTTCTTAGATATTTTGAGTTTTTATGGCAAGATTAATATATTAAAATAAACTAATTCTCTAGTTTATTTTGAACAATTTTACAATTTACGCTGCTTGCAATTCTGTAGATAAGAAGTTGAAGCATGTTTAATCCTTTTTTGGATGCCCTGTATATAAAAGCACCTGTGTATAAAAGCATTGCCATTTTAGAATTTTCAAATATTATTTTTAACTTGAAGAGAAAAGAAATCTTACTATTTATTGAAATTTAGATAATTTTTTAGTTACAATTTTTTTATGTTTATTTTTTATTTTTATTATTATAATTATGCTAAAACAGTTCTTGTTTATGAATTTTATTACAATTTTATTATTTAATATATAAGAAAAAATTTTAATTTTATAATTAAATTCTTTGCTTTATTTATAACTATGAATTGTGATGTTAAAGTTAATTTTTGAGTATTTTAATTTTCAGCTGTCAAAATGATATTGTTTATAGGCTTTTTAGCTACTAGTATTCATTCACCTGCAAGCAGCTTTATTTATCATTTATTTCTAATTATTTTTACATGTCCCTTAATTTTTTTAGAGTTAGAATATATTAACTTTTGAATTTTAAGAGTAGAGCTTCTTCAAAATTTCTATTATTTTCTGAAAAAAAATTATGCATAAACTATATAGCAAATAAGTAATATAAACACTATCAGGATTTTTGAAATATGCATTAAGGGTCTTATTCTTTTCCCATCTTAGCTCTCATATTGTTTTCCCCCCTTCGCTTTATTGTAATTAGTGCATACAAATATCTTCTGGCATTGTCTGTCAGAAGTACAGTTATTGTAAGCTGACTATGTATCTTCTGATCTATTATAAACACAAAATGTTAAGTTCTCCAATTAATTAGAGCTTAAATTTAATTTTATTTGTTTATTTTAAGTTGATTATGAAACTATGGTTTAGTTTGATTACTATAATTATATCTAAATGATAATATCCCATTTTGCAAATTTCTCATAATGTTTCCTTCAGAGTACATAATTTTAGATTCAGTAAGCATCAGATCATGAGGGAATCTTGAAACAACACTTAGCAATCAGGTCACTGTAACTTTCAAAATTTTATTTCTAAAATGATTAGACATATTAACACTTATAATTAGCTTTTAATATGTAGTCTTAGATCTTATTGACTCTAACAATGTAACTTTAATTTGAATCTTAAGAAAATTCCTTTCATAACGGGGCAGTGATTTTTATCATGATTTTTTTTATCATTAACATTACTAGAATAATTTAAATGCTCTGGTTGTTATTTTTGTTATTGCTGTTTTCTATGTTTCTTCATTTTATGTTGCATATTAGAGCTTGTATTTATTCCTGCCATAAAAAATACTTCTATCATCAATTGATACATTGATGTGTGCTTTTTATAATGTATATCTGAATTGTGAATGGAAAGTGAGATGTGTTTTGAGCATTTAAATTAAAATATTTGTACAGAAGCAATAATGTAAAATAGTTTTTTATTAATAATATTTATTATTTGTCTAATATTGTTTCTCTGTAATGTTAATATTTTACTGTAATGATTTTGGGGTTTCAAAATATTCTGAAATAGAGAGCTACAACAGTGAAAAAAAATTCTTAGTAAAACAATAAAAATAGTAAATTTAGGAAATAGAGAGAAATACAAATAAGGAAATTGATTATGTCCAAAAAATATCCTATGCACTTTTTTTTAAGTGTAAGATAATGAATTACTAGTGAAAAAATGTTAAAATAAAACATAGTTGTAGTTTAAGATAATTTAAATTATAAACTCAATATTTATATTTCTTAATATCAAATGTTATTCATAAAATGTAGCTTATATAAGAAAAATAAGAAGGTCTTTGATGTAAATAATATTATGTGCTTGTAAAACTTCAAACAATAAACAATTCAGAAAATTCTACTAATCAAATATTAATAAATCAAACGTCTGACTTCTAAAATTCATTAGTACTGAAAAAAAGGGGGGAAATTTGGAATGATATTAGATATTAATGTGCTTCAAAATTTTTTGGAAACAGATAGTATGTATGTGTGCGGTTTGATTTATGGGCTATTTGACATATTTAATTACACAAATGAATCCAAAATGTTTATCGAAATACATTATCCTAGTGCTAAATTGTAAAAATCTAAGCTTTCCGAATTTAATATTTTATTACTATAAAGAATATATTTTAAGTATCAATTTAAATATAACAAAAACATTTTGATTTCATAATAATTTTAAAAAATAGTCATCTTATTGGATGAAACTCATTTGACAAATGGGATACATCCCATTTCATATATATATGCCTGAAATTTATCATCCCTTTCAGAATTACTTTAGATATAGATTATTTAATTCCTATTATAACATAGATGTACAGTTTTAAAAAAATTTAGAAATTTTTTTGTTTACAATTATGTTTGAAGAGTTTGACAGTTATAAAGTATCTTGCACGTATATGATATATTTATCTCAAGACTGTAGATTTTAGCATGAAGAGAAAAAAAAGTTAGACTAGTTAGCATGCACTTTTTCCTTAAATTGATTTCTTGATTATTTTGAGCTTTATTAGAATATTTAGTAAAGAGTTATGATGTACAATGTTCATTATACAATTAATAAAGTGACATACAATTAATAATGTGACAAAAATATTGTTCAATTTCAGTCTACAAATTTATGATGCAAAATCACTCTAAATTTTATTGTTAATAATAATTCAATAATTTAACTAAACTATTTTATGAAGTGCTCAAATATTGTTACATTTATATAATAGAAATCTGAATTCTAAACAAATATTGAGTTATTGTTTTTCTGAATTCAATAAACAAAATGTCTTCTACTTATTTGAATATTTTCTTTCCTTTAGTAGTTATTTATTATTTTGTTCTGTTGCTACATCAATGTAATTTGTACTCATTAAACTTTCAATTTACACATTAATATTAGTAAATGTCATTCATATTTTAGTTATGGTTGTTTGATAAATCTAGAATTATTCCTCACTCCTTGCTATAAATATAATTTTTATATAGTTTTATTTAACTTAACTAGTTTCATATTTTTAAAGATGAAAATTTGTAATCAACTTTTCGTCCATTTCTTAGTGAAAAAAAAAGTAATTTTGAGATTTTAAATGCTTGTATATTTTTGATGGCATTATTCTACTTGAATATTTTCAGAATTTGATTGTCGGTTAATGGATAATTTGATGAATTTTATTTTCTTACCAGGATATTAACTGGTAATGAATTTTGAAAACAATGACTGATTACTAGATTTTATAATATTAATTAATTATTGGTTGAATTCTACAAAGTAAAAAAAATGATCTAAAAAGAAGTTCTGTTTAATTTATTAATTAAAGTGTGTTTATAAGAATTATTTTGCATTTTTTTTCAGTGAAATAAAGGAATATTTTTATTTATTTATTTTATTTAAAATAAATAAATAAATGCTAAAGGTTATAGAATTTTGATATTAATTGTAAGTATGTGTATGTTAAGATCTATTTTTCTTTCAAAAAAATCCTCTTATAAAAATAAATTTTTAAAAAAATTCAAAGCAGTAAATAAGGTAGGGAACAAAACACAAGCATTGACTGCAAATCATGGCTCACATTTTAAGTGAAATAATTTATTTTATTGAAACCATTTTAGTATAAAAAATAAGGTCCAAGAAAACAAAAACAATACTATATACATAACATCGCTTTGTCATGTCCAAAGCAGTGCCACCAGATTTGTATTTAACTTTTTACACTCATATTTATGCATGCTTTGAATGTTATATTCACTATTAAAGGTACAGTGCAGTGAAAAATATTATTATTCATGAAGAAAAAAAACTTATATTTTCTTTAAAATTGCATTGGGAGAATTCGTATAATCTGAATTTCAAATATTTATTATTTGTTATTTTGTGAACCAATTTATCAACAGATGTCATCAGTTTTTAAGTGGCCAATAAGAGTATCTCTTTTAATATAGTAGAGAAATGATTGGAAATAAAGCTATGAATTTTGGAAGTTTAAAATTAATAAATAAATTTTATTAATTAATTTATTTTTGAATTTTTATTTTTTGTGTTAACGAAACTTTCTTTTAACCTAAAACTAAAGAACTAATTTTTAAAAAATAATTTACTAAAACTTTTGTGGTAAGAAAAATATACTAAATGTACTATTTTAATTACATTTTCTTACATTCGCGAGTATATTTTTAAAAAGTGTACATTCTCTTCTGTTAAAACTCTAAAACTAAATGTAATTAAATTACTCTGTTCCCTCAATATTTGATATGCTGTTCGCTCGAACTATCTGAATCTATTTACATTTGACTCGCTAATTTTTAAAATTGGTGATTCCGGAAGTTGATGCAGATAGTATTGATAAATATAAGGTGGAAAACATGCCGAACAAAAAACGACATACTTGTTTCCTCTAGTGCCACTCCACTTTTTAAAAGTCTCAAATTCATGGCATCAAAAATGGTTGGTAAGGCGTGGCGCTTCTTGTGGCACTATCTGTAACTAAAAACAGTCTATTTTGTCACAGAAACATCATCTGGCGTCGTTTTCACTCTGATTTTGCGTCTGAGCACGAACTCCTGTCTCCTGGCACGCATCGGCCCTTCCTGTCGATGAAATACGTGTTCTTCGGGCAGTCGTGGATGAAGCCGTCGTACTCGTCCTCGCTCTGCTCGGCCGGGACGCAGACCAGGAATTTGGCACAGTCCTTGGGGTGGGGATAGACGCCTCTCCGGAGACATGTGATGCTTCCATCTGGTAAGAGAGCCAGAGCTGGTTCCCTCGGTTCCGCACTGTACGGTGTGTACTTTCGGGTTGTCGCTGGCACTGCTGGTCTACCGGTTGGCAGCACCATCTGGTAAGAAAAAAAAAAGGATTTGCATTTTTAGGTGGATTTGCGAATAGCGCTAGGCCCGAACTCCCAATCTTATGGTTAGTAGCCAAATATCATACCGATCGAGCAAAAGGGACCCTTCAGCTCGAAGGATATTAATTGGCTTATATTAAAATCACCACACATTAATCTAGAGGTCAAACTTTTTTGTATTTTTTACTTTCTAGTATACGTAGTATAGAGAAACTATAGTAAACGTCAACAAAGTAAGAACTCGAGATCTTGACGAATCTCCACGTTTTAGATTTGACCGAGTTCGGAAAACACATTTCTGAAGAAAAAAAAATGTCCGTCTGTCTGTACGTGACGCAGATAACTCAAAAACGCCCTGAGCATAGATGGTTGAAATTTGGCATACAGTTTAAATTTGCTTATTCCTGCCATATTTTGAATAAAATCTGTTCAAAGGAAGTCTGTATGTTAGAATAAAAGCTAACACGATGATTACAAAGCGAAAAGAATTAGATAGAAAAAAAATCGATGCACAAAATGAATATCTGTAATGTAAACACGTGTAAAATTTTAATTCAGCAGTAGGCTGATTGTTTGCCAGTCTGTACTCGCAGGAACATGCAAACATTATAAGTTAAAAACCATGATTATAAATTTTTATTTTATCAAATTTGGATGGACTTTTGTGTTTGAAAGTTCTGTGTTGTGACGATTTTTTTTTTTTTTTGTTTAAAAAAAATCAGCATGATATAAAAGGAAAATTTTAACTTTTAGATTGAGTTAGGCAACATCTTGAGGTGTTGTCTGAAAAAATGGACCGAATCATCTAAGTTTTGGGGAATGTATCTCAATTTCTGGAAAAGAAATTATCTATTGGCCACTTAAAGATCATTTTAAATACGCCATGCTTGAAGAACGATGCTAATGCTTTCGTATAAGGTCATAGGCAAAGAGAAATGATCTGGTACAACCAACAACAACAAAAAAAACTTTCAGAAACATGCAAACATTATAAGTTAAAAACCATGGGTCCATCCAAATTTTATCAAATTTGGATGGACCTTTGTGTTTGAAAGTTCTGTGTTGTGACGATTTTTTTTGTTTAAAAAATTAGCATGATATAAAAGAAAACAGAGAAGTATACAGAAGTATTTGGAAAGTAATTTTAAATTGATTTTTTATCAAATTTTAATGAGATCCTTTAAGGTAATGCTATTTTACATGCAAATATTGAATAATTTAAAAGAAAACAGCTCCCCAAACTAAATTTTTTTTTTTTGCCCGATTTAGAATTACTAATTCCAAATTTAAAAATTATGTTTTAACCTTTAGATTGCGTTGGGCAACGTCTTGAGGTGTTGTGTGAAAAAAATGGACCGGATCATCTAAGTTTTGGGGAATGTATCTCAATTTCTGGAAAAGATATTATCTATTGGTCATTTAAAGATCATTTTAGATGCGCCATGCTTGGAGAATGATGCTGATGTTTTCGTATAAGGTCATAGGCAAAGAAAAATGATCGCTGGTTCAAATAACAACAACAACAAAAAAAAAGCGGACAGAGCAAATTTATATATAAGCATGAATAATTCTTTTTGTCCATGGTTGTAGAACAAACTAAAACTTGTATTACTTTGTGTAAACTATTATATTATATACATAGTTTCAAATAATGCAATTTCTATATGATCTCGTTCCACATTTAAAATTTTTAGAATGATCAGAAATAACCTTTAGAAACAGTGAAGATTGATTCTTATAAAGTTATTTACTACCGCGATATTCCTTTTTTTAAATTTTAAATATTAATGTATTTCAATAAAGTATTTCATTTTTAAAAATTAATTTAATCAACAGTTACTTGAATAACATGGAAAACTATACTTTTTTTATCTTCAGGAAAAGTAGTACTTGGTCCGAAGATCAAAATATATAAATGACTTTGACTATTAATTATGCATTCAAGGTCTAGAAGCCAGATTACATCCAACTTAATAAAAGTGGTGTTTTCATCTTGTTGGCAATGAAATGAATGAAAACTGAATAAATTAGACAAAATAAAAAGGTCAATTTTACATTTATTTTCCTAATGTTTTTCCTTGTTTCGTTCTATTTGATATTAAAAGTAAGTGATGTACGTTGTGAAGTTTTTTTCAAATAAATATTTAGAAGTAAAAAGACGAGTGGGATTTTTAATTCTATTACTTTCAGGTTAGCGAAAATATATGAATGTGTATCCTAAAAGAGCAAACGAAATTGGCAACAAAAGAATTTTAAAGAAATGAAACTACAGTTATCGAGGAACAACCAACGCGATGAAAATGAGGAAATTAAAATTTAAAACAAAACTGTATAGATATAATACTGTTATGAATTGAATCACTGTTAAATTTTGAAAATGTAGAAACATATGTTAGCTTTCTTTTTTAAAATTTATACTTCAATGTTTTGTTGTTTTAAATTCTGACGAAACTAATTGCATTTAAAGAAAAGTTAATTTTGGTTTTTAAAATAAAATTTTAAAACAAAGGTTTCAATTTTTCTGCAAAACAAAGTACAAAACATAATCTTCATAACATTTGATTTATCACGCTGAAAATTTACTTTTTTTTTCTGATTTTTTTCCCATCTGTAATTGTTAATCTTTGGCATTTTAAAATATTGCAAATAATAATAATAATTTTAAAGCTGTTTTTAAATAACTCAGCTCTTAGCAAAATAATTCTGATGGTTTTAAAATTATTTATTTGACTGTAACCCGATGCATATTTAAGAAGATAATATATTTTACCTCCCACTCCCACACCACTTTTAGTTCATACTTTGCTCCAAAATTTTATTTTACTATGGAAGATATTTGAGATTTATTATCATGTCAGAATATGATATTGTTTTAGGAATTAGGTTTTTTGGTGCCAACAAAACTCCGTAGGTGAAAAAAAAAATACAGGGTGTCCGAGAAGTCTTTGACACATTTCAAAAATTCGGTAAGAAAAAAATAAACGAGATAGAAAGTAAAATTAAGTTACATTTATTACCTCATATAGTAAAGTTTTTTTTTAAATGCAAAACTGGCCAGGAGATTGCGGTACTGAAACGTTAGAAAGAGTTATTTAGAAAATGGCTTCTCCAAGTGAGCGTGCGTTTTGTGTTATGTGGTTTTTCGAATCGAAATCTCTGACTCAAGTTCAACGTAATTTCCGTACGAAATATGGGAAAAGACCCTCCATCTCGTAACAGCATTATTGCATGGGAAAATAAGTTTTTGGAAACTGGGAGTGTCCTGGGTCGACACAGAAGTGTCGTCGATAGAATTCATCAGTCATTTGCTCGTAGCCCCCGAAAATCAGGGGCCCACATCGAGGTGTATCGATACATTAAAAAAAAAACTTTACTATATGAGGTAATAAATGTAACTTAATTTTATTTTCTATCTCGTTTATTTTTTTTAAACCGAATTTTTGAAATGTGTCAAAGACTTCTCGGACACCCTGTATTATCTGCGCGAGCATTCAAAAAATAAGCTTTTAATAACGCGTTGCCATCGCACTTACTAAAGCTCTGGTTTTTAAAAAAAGTTAATGACTACAGCAAACAAAACCTAGAAATATGTCATTTTGAGCATGTGATTATATGAAATGAAATAAATAGGAAATGTGATATTTTTTTAAAAACAATAAATGAGAGACAAAGTGTTTTGGATCGTTTGCAATGCTTAAGTGACTCCTTCAATGAAACCATTGAAATGAATAAAAATATGATTTAACTAGCACGAGCGCGTGGAGCTTGGCTGTTCAAGAAATGATGTTCTGGCATGATACATTGAAATATGCACAAGCAGATTTAATTTTAATCTTTATTTAGGTTTTGTTTGTATCTCTGTCAATAACAATGAAATTAAAAGCTTCAAATATGAAACCGAAAATTCCGCTAGATTCTATTTAATGGTTGATTTTAGGGGACTTGAATATCAAATCAAATATCAAGGCGTAGAATGGATACGTTTTTGCTTAAAATTGGGAAAGCATATTAAGGCTAGTGCACTTGTCAAAATTTCCCACTATTAACTCGCTCCGAATCCGCACAAAATATCCAGAAATTTTTTGAAACCGGAGAACAATTTTTATTTTCTAAATTAATTTATTTTTGACCTAAAATTGTATTCCTTTAAACTGTTTTCCGATAAATAATAGACGAAGTGCGACTTTTTTTGTAGCGTGACGTGTGAAATGCGTTGGGTTTCTTTAATGTGCGTGTTAGAGACAGTGATCACATCCCGTTTTAGTCCCGAAATTTTATTAACATGTTGATATGGGATACACACATGAGACAAAAATACGAAAAGCACACAATACTATTCCATCATCTATGTATTTGGTCAGACCCAGATTTATCTCAACTTTCCCGCTTCATCAAGCCTCCATTCCGACTCCGATCCTTTCTTTGTTCGTCAGTCCTGGAATGCCTCGTGTCTCCCCCCCCCCTCAGAATTAGCCTCTTCACATTCCTCCCTCGTTCTGCAATTCATGTGTCATCGAATATCTGGTTGATTTCTGTCTTCACTTAACCCTTTATCCCTCCACATTCCTGCATATCTCAACAAAAAGGGTTGCTAAGTGAGGCGAGAAGGGTTGCCAAAATTGACGGACCTCACAATGTGTTTTCATCATCACACATTGGCAGTTTTGAGATAAAAGTATATTTGAGATAAAAGCATATCTCAACAAAAAGGGTGGCTAAGTGCGGCGAGAAGGAAGTCAAAATTGGCGGACCTCACAATGTGTTTTCATCATCGCACATTGGCATCATTGGCAGTTTTGAGATAAAAGTATTTTAATTTGAATGGCGCGTCTTTCCATCGCAAGTAATTAATATCAATATAAATGTATGCCAACACATATTTTTAATGATATATCAACTAAATCCACTGTTAAGGATTTCAAACACTTTTGTCGATGAAGATTTCATTGTGAATGGAATTCCATCGGAAAAAATAAGAACTATTGAGGTAAAGCTTAAGAAGAGAAGCTTTTTTATATATATTTCTTTTACATGAATCAAAATGCACAAAACTGCCTTTTGAACTCGAGTGTACAAAATTAATTGATAAATATGCCAAAAAGTTATGAAAATACATAGGCAACATATTTGGGAGTATTTTTTACAATTTTCAACCCTTAATTTTGTATAAGATGACAGTTTAAAATATTTTGCATTTACTATTCCATTGTGTTTGATAAAATAATTAAATATATGATATTTTATTGACACTTACCAATTCTTTGGGTGCTGGTGGACCTCTATACCTCTGAGCCTTGGTTGTGCTTGCAGGTGGTGGCCTGGTCACCGGTCTTGCTCGCCTTGTTGTTGGTTTCTCCGTTGGAGCTTCCTTTGTTGTTTGTTCTTCAAGAACATTGGGTCTTACCACTCTTCGGACACCAATCGTTTGTGCCAGAACATAGTTATTCCTGCGGTTTTCTCTGTCGTCATTCGTTCGGGTTCCTGCCTGATTCCTTCTTTTCGCCTCACCAGGAACCGGTCTTACTTTAATGACAACCCTGCGATTTGCTGGAGTTGGTTTCGCCGTCGAAGTAGTGGTGGTGGGTTCATCATCGTAATCTTCCAGAACGTCTTCCACTTCCGTCGTTGGCCTTCGTCTGCTTGGTGTGTGATAAACGAATGGGAACTCAAATGCGTCTTTCGAATTTTCTTCTGATGGCGAAGTTGGGCTAAAGTCATCGTCTTCTTCAACATCGTCGGCGTCTTCTGCTGCTGCGGAGCCCGAATTACGATACTGAGGACCTCTAGGTCTAACAGTTACTCGAGAACCTGTACCAGAACTTTTGCTTTTCTCTTCATCATCGTCATCATTTTTGCCAGATCTATCCGGTTTTGCATATTGGTTGAACAAATCAGCTGCTTTAGAAGTGGTAGTTTCTGGTCTCTGTGGCTTTCTTCTTCTGTTAGGGGATACATACTGTGGAAGCGTTGGATTGACTGTTGAAGTAGCTTCGATTGATTCCCGTTCTTGGAGTTTGTCATCGATTTGATTGACTCCTAACTGTTTCAGCAACTGAAGCAGTTCCATCAAGCTCTCGCCATTCATATTGATGCCTTTCAGACCATCCAAGCTATTTGGAATCTCTTTAGGTGCTTCTGTTGTAGTCGTTGTCGTAGTGGTTGTTGTAGTCGTTGCTTTGGTCGTAGTTTTTCTCGTTCGCGGTCGAGGGCGGGGTTTGTGTGTTGTGGTCGTTGTTGTTGAGGGTTTCTTAACCCTGCAAACCACATTTGCAGCATAATCGCAGGAATCTCTGTTCTTGTTGAAATACAAGCCTGAAGGACAGGTAAATGAGTGGGCAACTAATCCTAAATTCGAAGGTCCACTGTCCAAACACCAGAAATACTTCTTGCAGTCTGTTGGATTGTTGAAAAACCCTTCATCTTCGCATTCGAAAGCTTGGGGAGGTTCAGGGGTGGTGAAGACTGGTGCGGGAGTAGATTTAGTTGGTTTGGAAGTAGCCTTAGTTCTTCTGCTGGGTCGTTCGGTTGTGCGTTTTGGAGCAGCAGTGGTGGTTGTAGTTTGAGTCAGAAGAGCTGGACCTTCTTCCAAAGCATTCTTCAGGGTGTTTATAAGAGGGCTTTGCTCACCGTAGCATTTGCCTCTAAAGTCGTCGTTATCTAACGTCCAAACCATTCCACCACCCAGTCCTTCTTTAACGATAAATTTCACCTGTAACATTAACAGTTGGTATTGGTATATTTCCTCATAACAGGCGAAACGGTGCAAAATATATTTAATTTTGAGAATTAAGTACTAAGAAAAAGAGTATAAGAAACTAACCCATCACAAATGGACTTTTATGTTACAACAGTTTGAATATTTTGGAGTAAATTTTTGAAGTAATTAGATTATAAATATATGAAAATAATTTTAAATATTAATTCTTTAGTTTTAATTTTTTTAAATTATCTATCCTATATTTATTCATATTAAAAACCTCTTAACATTCTGCGATTGATAATCATATTTTATCAACCGTTTAATTAAGTCTGCCCTTATTATCTTTGATGATGATGCCGTGTTCTCTTAACAACGGAAAGAGGAGTGCAGTAGCTTTAGAAGGGTATGAACCCCCGAACACCCAAGTCTGACTTCTAGCTCATAGAAGATTACACACACGCACACTCGCTTGCACAGTCCCTTTTTACAGGGGGAACATTGATACACCTCACAGACAGTACACAGAAGAACAAGCATGCCCTAACCGGGACTCAAACCCATGACACCCAGATCACGAAAAAGACGCGTTATCGCTGTAACCTGACGCTGGATTTATTTTCTATAAAAAATAAAATTAAGCTGCATCTTTTGTCGAGGTTTTTATTTTTATACCGTGCGGAAAGGTAATTAAGTTATCACTTTTTAATTACAAATTTTTAACTATGTCTTTTTTGATATGTTTCGAACGAGACGATATCTTTTACTATATCCAACATATCTATTAGGATAAAGACTAAGACTCTATAAATTAGATTTCAGTTCTTACCGGTCGAATCCCAATATAAGTTACTCAATCCATTTAGATTAAAACGGGATAACCAATAACTAAGACTCTGCTATATTCTATTTCATTTCTTCTCAGTCAAAGTCAAATATAAATTACTCTGCTGACGTTATCAATTATGAATAGAGTATTTTTTGAAGTCACGCATCTTCAATAATACTTTACTTACTTAATTTACTAGTACTAGTATTTAATTTATACCTTTTCTATGATGATTTCTTCGTCATCAAAGCCAACCCACTGATTGTCCTTGTAAGCATAAGGACCCATGCGGTCTGGATACGGGGCTTCCAGATCCCATTCCTCTTCTTGGATCAGCTTACAGATCTGCAAAGAAAGTTCGTGAATTCCAAAATTTTCTTTTTAAATAAGAAAATTTCATTGTTAAATAAACTTTTGAAAAATGCTGCATCAAAAATCTACCCGTAGATATTAATTTTAGAACATATGAGGTTAGAATATATTTTTTATTAGTTGCCTCTGGTGATCATTTGTTCACCCACCATCTGAATATTTAAAATAAATGATAAAAACCAAGGAATCAGGCGCTTCATTACACTGATTTCGCCATTTTTTTTATTTTATGTAAAAGTTAATGACATTCAAAAATATCGAAATTTTCTACTGCTTTTCTCCATTCCATTCTTGAGAGAGATCTCAAAAACATTATTTTACTTTACATTCTCTATTAGGAAAATCCGTGAAAAAATCCTTAAGCCTGAACCACTGCACTGAATTCACCAAATTTTATTTCATAAGAATAACTATCATTCCATGTTAACGTATCTAAGAGTCATCAACTTTCATATGAAATATACATTTTGAAATAGGGTCAATGGTTGTGATTGGCAGGATCTACCGCAGATTTTTCTCAGAGGATAATGTAAAGTAAAGTAGTGTTTTAGATTTTTTTTTTCTCAAAAATGGTTGTGGGGGTTGCGGAGGGCAGTCTATCATTGATGACAGACATATCTAAAGATAATGTGCTTTTTTATATAAAATAAAATTTGTGTAAATTGGACCAGAAGTTGGACCTGAGCTGACCATCAACTAGCTGTTTGATTTTCTTTATTATTTTAAATATATTGTTTGTAACATAAGACTATCAGCACACTTTCAGAGAGGCACTTCACATATTGGTTTAAATGGTAATGAAATAGCCGATAACTTAGCTAAGACAACCTCAGTTGGCATATTTCATAGTGACGCAACACTAACTTATTTTGAAATCTCTATCAAAAAGATGGAATCAAGTGCACTTTGGAGGGTTCCACTTGCTCGTCCTTGGTACTTTGGTAAGAGTCCTAGTTGGTGTCACCGTCTAGATATCTGGTTCTCTTTCTCGTTGTTTGAGTGGACTTATCAAATCCCTCACCTTTCAACATGGTTGGAAAATCTTTGCCGAATTTCCTTGGTGCAATTTGGATTCAAGCCCAGAAGCGGCGGCGGGAATTTGCCGACGGGAAGGCAAGACAAATCCGACAGGGGGGGGGGGCAGCACAATATCTCTCATTTGGTTTCAAAATATCTCAAAATAGTTAATTTTACATTTAATTAAAATCAAAGTATTATTTATTTTCTTTTTTATTCAGACACTGGCCCTTTCTTTCATTGTACATTTGTAAAAAAAATGTTATGCGATATCTCATTCACTTGCCGGATATATTGCCAAAATAAGTGCAAATTATAAGTTAAATGAACGACTATTTAACCCTTAATAACCTAGAGTTTCAATTTTGATAACAATCTTTTAAATTGAATGTTCACATTACTATTAGTTTTTTTTATAGGTTGGCTGTACGTATTTTACTGTTGTATAATATTCTTTCCAACGAAATTTTTTAAAAAATCAAATGTCATTATTGTTTTATTTTATCTATGACATATTACTCGCGCGGCAAAGTGAACAAGTAAACACATTTTACTAAAAGTTTTGTTGAATACAAATGATACATTTTCTTTTTCTGAAGAATATAAATACTTTTGAGGTAAGTGAATATATTATTTTCGTTATGAATCAATGTTTCGCATTATTTCATGCATAGGTATATCTGATTTCTTTATGGCGTTAATGCCTGAATTATCAAAATTGATACCTTTTTTTTTTCCTAAATAAATATGTAAAATAAATATTGTGATTTTTTTAGCTAATCAGTTGTCTGAAAATCTGCTTAACATATGTCTTCGTCATCCATTATTTACAATTTTTATCTGTATCAAAAATTGACTTTGAAAATACGGCATATTATTGATCTACCACCCTATCGGAATATTTTGCCAAATATAATATAAAAATTTAACCATTACTTGCATATTTCGATTGTTTACAATATATTAATTTCAAGGAGGTTTTTAAATAATCATATTCGATAATGCGCAGCTCACTACAATCATCCTGAAATGGCGAACATTTTTGCCGACGAAACTCTAAATATCTCTCCGACGGGGAGGCAAGAGGCTACCGATAGGGGGCAATTGCCCCCTTAGCCCTCCCCCCCCTGCTATCGCCGCCTCTGTTCAAGCCTCTTCCAATCTTATTCTAAAATTTTTAAATTTTACTATTTTTGAGATTTTAAGGGATCTACTTTTGTTTTTGGACTTTTAGAGATCTTGGTTTTATGGAGGTGGTATAGTGCAACTATTGTTGCTGTTTTTGTTTCTTATGGCACTTGCCATGGACAAGTTAGCTGAGGTAGACAGCGATTAAAGTCTAATCAGCGTCTCTTGTTTTGTAGCAGCGCCAACTAGCGCCAAGAGTACAACTTTTGCTGATCACTCATCACATTCGCTTGCACAGCCCCCTTTTCCTGTCACATTCACACACTTTAACATAGATAGAACACAGATGCTCGAACCTGGGACGCCCAGATCAAGGGGAAGACGCGCTATCCCTATGCTTGGAAGCCGGCTAGTGCAGCTATAACACTCGGGACTAGAAACAACGACAACATTACATGAGACTTGACGCTGATTAGAAACTTCGAGGTATAGTGGACATTATAAATAATAATAAGCGGAACATGCTACAGAAATTTAGTATTCTTTTGTGTGAAGTCAATGGTAAATTGACATGCCCAGAATGCCAAATTACTGATCTTACCTCGTAGTATGCTAAATAACCTTTTTCCCTCGTTGCCTCCCCCTGCTCTCCCGGACCATCCGCGGGAGATCCTATTTCCGTCTCATCGGGATCAGAGAGGGTGAAGGAGCGGCCGTAGGTGGGAATGCCGACAACCAATTTCTTCGGGTCAGCTCCTTTCTTGATATAGTGCTTCACTGTCCACTCCTGTAAAGAGATATCATATATTAACAGCAGATTCGTGAATTAGCATCCGGGCCTGACTAAGGTAGGGGTATACGGGGCAGTTGCCCCTGACCTCCACTTGGGCCCCCTAAATTGAATAGAACTTTTATTTTACGTTTTTTTTTCCTTTAATGAATTTTCTTCATTGCTAAAGTATTGAAGTTGAGGGGGCTTCAAAAAAGTTTTTGCCCTGTGCCCCAACTTACTTAGTCGGGCCCTGACTAGCATTGCCCTTTTCACTGCATTCAGTTACAATCCAGAAATAAAATAGACTTTAATGGTAAAAATAAATGAGAGATTTAGCACAACCAGCATTAACTAATCCATACAACAAGTGGGAAAATACATTAGGTCGCTGGGCTCAGTTAAATAGGGTCAAATATATGATTGTGGTATTTTTTAACTCGTTTTATTACAAAATGCTATTGATAAATGATAACAAAGTAATATCTTTAAGCTTAATTATTTTATTAAGATTTTTTGGGTTGAGTTTTCCAATGATGTATCTGATTTATTATTGCAATATGATATTCTTATTTTCTGATAAGCTTCCTACTCTTCATTCATGGACAGTACCACATTGGTCTGTACCAGCATTTTAACGATTGCATTCAAAATAGCATGATGGTATTAGTTCGTAACACCTACTATTTCATGTTTCCTTTTATGTTGTCGCCCCCTACATCTTGTTACAAAAATACTTGACTTTACCAGTCCTACTCATACAAAGTAGACATGCTTTTACTTTTCTAATGATTGTTGATTCGTTATTATGAGTGTTAATAGTAATTCATTTATTTATATACTTAATACTCCATTGTTCTCAATTGCTCACTATTGGCGAATTTATAATTTGCTGGCATACCGCCAGAAGTAGGCTTAACACCGCCATAACAATATTGATAAGGAGTAATACATTTCAATATTGACAAGGTAATTTCACATATTGACAAGGGATAAGGAAGTGCTCGTGTGCCAGCCTCAGAGGATCATAATGGTCTCAAAACATAAGAAATTTGTTTTGCTTATAGCCAAATAAGAAGATGGATAAAGATGCAAAGAATTTCCAGAAACTAAAGTCCATTTTCAAATGTTTTCTACTGAAAAGTTGCTTTCATGGAAGAATGCAGGCAAATAAATGCATTTGTGGAGGAATCGGTACTATTTAAAGGAATGCACGGAAATCTCCGAACATAGAAAACATCTGCAAGTTGAAAGTAATGACTTGAGTTCAGTACTGATGGTACCAAGTAATCTTAGGACTCTAAAGGACATGTTGTCTAAAATGGTCAGCTTTTTACCAACTATTTGAAAGTTTATAGAGGAGGAGCTGGTCAGTATTTGACCTCTTTAGGGCCAATTATCTCGAAGAGAATATCAGTTTCACAGATTCGGCCAATGTAAGGACGGACATTGCTACAGTCCACAACCGACCACAACAAATCCTGTCGATACTGCTACGTTCAGTGGTGGCGGGGTGGTCGGCTGTACAGAAGAAGAAGTACTCCTCTAAGATAAATGCTTGAATAAGGATATCATTATGCTGAAAATAAGCTAAAAATTGAACTTCGTTATAAAAGAAAAAAAGATTTTCTAATAATAGTTTTTTTTAATTACTTAACAAAACTTAGTTTTTGAATAAAATTCGTGATAATACCATGCTCCAGACACTGTTATTCTTACTAAATTGGAATAAACGATTGAAGCTAAAAAATTATACTACGTACTTCTAATTATGACACAGTAATAATATTGTTACTGTATTATAGCAACAATGTTGTAGTTATCAAAGCAAATACTTACTATGTTGAGCAGTTTGTTTGGTGACCAATCCTCCAAACCTGGCTCTTCCTTCAAGGGCGCGTGATGGTTGATGTTAGCTTCGTGGGAAGTGTGGTAATCGTAAGTCAGCATGTTGAAAAAATCCAGGTTTCTGGAAAAGTACAAAAATTTCATTTTTGAAAACGTGATAACGATATGAAATTAACTTACTAGATAAAAATGGCATATCACCAAAAATAACTTTTTATGTCCATAACAACTATTAAGAAATGGAAACAATTCTCGTGACTTAGTGGTGGCATGTTTAACAGAATATGCCTTGTAATATACAGTTACATGATGTCTTCTAAGGTCATGATCATATGCTTTCGTATGCTTCATTGACATAAAATTATTAGCGTAAAACTTTGTTTAAAAAAATTAACGTTTTTTTTTTTTTTTCAAATCAGTTTTATATCCGATTTTGTAACATTTTTTTCCATTTTATGTAGTACCCTTCAATAAAATAGGTGGATTAAGAACAATTAATGGGAATATTTTAATGGCTTTTGTATGACTGAGCAATAATCAATGAGAGATTTTTTTTTATTTATTTGTTACTAACTTTCTAAAATATTTGCTATTACATAGACATCTTTGGGAGCTAAAATTTGAGATATAAAATATGTTTCTGAGCTGATTCTATAAGATTCAAAAATCAGAAAGTTTTCTAATAAAACAATAAAGGAGAATCCAACCTCTAATCAGAAAAATATTAGCAGGTTGATGTTTTAGGCTTAATTCGCCTCTGTATTAGATTGACTTCGTTGTTCTGTCATTTTGTTCTTAGCGAGTTTTATACTATAAATGTGTAGGAAAAAATACCAACCCAATTTTATACATTTAAAAAATATGTCTAAGTAATAGCAAATATTTCAGAAAGTTAGTTACAAATAAATTTAAAAATCCCTTATTGATTATTGCTCAGTCGTACAAAAGGCATTAAAATATTCCCATTAATTCTTCTCAATCTTTCTAATTTAATGCAGGTTACTATATAAAAGAAAAAAAATGTTACAAAATTGGGTATAAAAGTAATTTTAATAAAATATTTAAAAAAAATTGCACGAACATATTTTTTTGTCAATGAAAAGTCAATTCTTTCCAACTGTGTAAAAAAGGCTTTTGTGCGATTATAATCTTCAAAATTATTAAGAAAAACAACTGAAATTGATCATTTTCAATCAATTCATTAATTAAATTTTAGAACAACATTTTCATAATAAATCCCTTCTATCGAAGAAGTAGCTTCGTTTTACACGTCATATCTCTAGGTTCACAATCTATCTAATACAATGTTTGGAATCACGCACGACACATTAGTCGTTCATAGATAGCATGCAGTTCTAGAAAATTTATGAGGTTGAAACTATTATAGATACTGTTTTAAATCAATCAAACTCTCTTTCATATAATCATGATGCCTTAGTGAAACTTTTTTTTAGATATTTCAATAAAAATGCTTTTCTTATAATTTATTCTCCAAAAATGTGTTTCATTATCCTGTATTATGCACTTTCATAAACGATTAAATTATTAGAAATATCTGAAGAATCGATTAATTTTGATAGAATTTTACCTGTAAATAATGTGTTAAATCAGATGTTTGTGTAGCTAAAGTTCTGATTTACTTGTGATTGATTGGGAGCCGCGCAAGACGATAGATAAAGAATGCGATACATTTTCTTTTACTTTAACCAAACATATCATAAACCGAATAATATTTTTTCTAGCATACGAAAGGTTTCTTCGTTACCTATCACTTATTCAGTGTTTTCATCATTGTATAAAAAGGAAAAATATAGTTTTTATATATTTATCTTAATAAATATTGAACTTGCCAGCTGAAGACTCTCCATGTATGTGGTGGCTGGTGCACATTAAATCTGTCTTTATCACAAAGTATTCCATGAGGAGAGTAATACTACTGGAGGTACTGTGTCAGAGATGATCGTTCTCTATTCCAGATCTACATTACGATATGTGTAGGAATGAATGAAGTTCACTCCTCAAGAAAGTTTTGCGACGTGTGTGAGCTAGAAGTCAGACCTGCTTTCCGATACTCAAGGATCCGTACCCTCCAGAAGCTATTTCACCTCTTTCCGTTGTAAAATGGAACATGAGAACAACAACAACATATAAATATATAAGGACTCGAAATGTGATACCAGTGAGAGTGATGTCCTCCGTAGTTTGTCGCGTATTCTTTAATAAAGTAGTTATAACCTCCCCCCACCCACACCTTTTAAAAGGTACGGTCTTATACCACCATGAGCGCTAGAGAGAGCAGATTTTTATTTTTAGGATACTACAAACTGGAATTTTGTGCTCCGCTGTAAAATGAGTATGAATATCGGATTCCTTTTTGTTAAACGATCGAAACCAGAATCTAGCAGAGAACTACATTTTTAATAGCAATATTAGATACTGCGTTTTTCAATTATCAAATTTACATAAGTGCTAATGAACAGACTGATTATAAAAGCCTTTAATGCATTTAATTCAAAATTCTATATGGAACTATATTTTAGAATGCTTAATCTGTGTTTCAAATTTCATCTATCTAGCTCTTTATGTTATGTAGTTATCGAATTCAAATGTGTTCGGGCGGTAAGACAGTCTTTCTTTGAAATGATTCCGATCTAAATTTAATAGAAATTTACAAATGTTGTGCTGCCACAAGCCACATTTCAAAGTCTAGCTCAGAACATTTTAAATTATCTTGCTAATGGACAGATAGATGTTATTCCAAAAGTGTATTTTTTGAACTCGGGAATGTTTGAAAATGTGGAAATTCGTTCCTGTTCGAATTTTTAAGGATTACAAACATTTTCCTTTGTATATGTCTGTTACGACGCTCGAATTGTGGGCGAATATCGCTGTAAAATGCCAATAGATGGCGCTTCGTGGAGTGTAAATAGTAGAGTTTTTTGTAAATAAATGTGTGTGTGTTGTGAAAAAAAAATGTGTGTGTGTGTTGTGAAAATGGCGGTCTCGTCATTATGCCGGAATTCTTTGTGTTTCCAAACTCCCTAATTCGCTTTGAGGTTAACAATGTCTATACATAAGAAAATAAAAACATAGTTCATATGAATTTTCCGAAAGCTCATAATATTTTTATTACGCGGGATATTGTTTTCGTATAATTGCTTTTTAATTTATCTATTCATTTCTAATATTTTATAGTACGAATTTATGTACATTTAAATTCCTCAAGATACATTCGATCTTGAATTTATTTTACTTTAAAAATAGAATCTGAAAATCACAGAAATGTTGAGCATTTACTTCGATAGAACGGGAACGTCGTAGCCTTTATCAATGTACTGCTGTCCAGCTGGCACTGCCATGGTCAACAGAAGCTTGTCCTTTCCGGAAGGTGCGTTCTCCAAATCAAAGGCCTCCCTCAGTTCCTAGAAATTATTGAGATAAAAAGATTAAAATGACATCAGCTATGTATATTTCAATGTATCATGTCAGAACATCATGTCTTGAACGGCCAAGCACCACGTGCTCGTGCAAGTGAAATCATATTTTTATTCATTTTAATGGTTTCATCGAATGAGTCACTTTGGTATTGCAAACGATCCAAAAAACTTTGTCTCGCATTGATTGTTTTTAAAAAATATCCCTTTTCCTGTTCATTTCATTTCGTATAATCACATGGCTTAAAATGGCATTTTTCTAGGTTTTATTTGGTGTATTAATTAACCTACTTTTTTAAATCAGAGCTTTTGTAAATGCAATAGCAACGCGTTATTAAAAACTAATTTTTTGAGATGCTCGTGCAGATAAGAAAATCTTTTTTTTTTTTCGCCTAGGGATTTTTGTTGATGCCAAAAACAACATCATGTTCTGACATGATAATAAAATAAGATTTAAAAGAAAATTAATTGTTGAGATGAAAGAAAAGAAACGACGAGTTAAATCAGTTTCGAATTTATATTTCTAAATGCAAACATGTTATGCTTAAAATTATCTAATCATTTCACAGTATTTGTGAGAGTTAAAGCATAATTAAGAATATATCAGAAATATAAAAAATATGAAAAAAAATCAAATTTATGTCGAATTATTTCTTTTTCTTATACTATAATTGCACCATTTCCTCTTATATAAGCTCTCTACAATCTACAGATTTAATTTGCGCTCTAGGCTATGGGTATTATGAAGCTTTTCTTTTCATATACCGGGCAATTTAGTTTTGTATTTCAATACATTTACACTTAATAGATATACCAATTATTTATTTTTATCTATTTATTATATTTCATCAATTTTATTAAAATGCATAAGGTATTTTCGTTTATCCATTTACTGGTACTTACAACAGTGTGGCATTCACAATTATTTTATTATGAACTTGATTTCTATGAATACTGTAAGGATTATATGAATGTAATCTAACAGATAGAAACGTGACCAATTATATTTGACAAAAGCTTAATATTATCCTAAAATTTTATTATTCCAAGAATTTACAATTGCTACGAATTTATTTTTGTGACAATGAGATTACTAACATTTCCTAACCGACCTATCTGCCTTTGGCCAGAATCTCTAGGCAATTGCCTAGAGAATCCGCTAATGCTCTCTACCAACTATTTGTTTCTTCATCGAGTCCTATAAAATATGGATACAAATTCTTTAACTAAAGTTTTGATGCTGCTCTTTTTTCAAAATGTCCAGTCAAATCACTAACTAACTAATTTCTAAACCAGTAAAACTAGTCATATATTTCTAGATAGATTTTTTCTAAATGAAGTAAAAATTAAATTTTGTGTTGTTCGGGTCAATAAATGTACCACTGAAAAGTTAAGACCTATCTTTTTTATAAAAATTTTCGATCTTATTAGTCATATTTATTACATAAAATCTAGACATATTAACATTTTAAACAAAAAATAATATTTCCGTTCTTCTTTAACTGAATTCTAAAGTTTTGAATATCTTTCAATGGCTGCCTGGAGAAAAGTGTGCTAATTAATTGATATCCTTGCTGGAAGTGGCTGTTGATTGATTTGAGATCCACCACATTTCTAAATTAGCAGCAGAAAAGAAATGAAAATCGGCTGATTTATTGAAAATTTTATTGGAAACCTGCTAATCATCAACAGAACCGAATATATATAACTATAGCCGGCGTCTTGGCACAGAGGAAGCGCGTTTTCTTCGTAATTTGGGCGTCCCGGTTAGGGCATGGTTGTTCGACTGTGTACTGTTTGAGAGGTGTATGAATGTACCCACCTGTAAAAAGGGGGCTTTGCAAGCAAATGTGTGCGTGTCATTCTGTTATGAGCTAGAAATCAGACTTCTGTCCTAAGGGTGCTCCGAGGTCCATACCCTCAGAAGCTACAACACCCCTTATTTTCGTTGCAAAGAGGACACGTTACCAGCATCCCCATCTAGTAACTGATTCTTTTCCTGTTAAAACGGAATCAGGTATGTACCATTGGTGACCATGCATTCTAACACTCGCATCGCCATTGATAGCTGAAAGTGTTGCGAATACCATTCTAAATTGGTATTTAATTTCCTTGGAAGACGTACTGATGACTGTAATATAAGCGATGACGATGATCTAATGATGAAGTATTGATGACTAGATGATAATAAGTTTGAATTTGACGTTGAATTTATCCTCATAAAAAATAATTGTACGAATAATCAAAGCACTAAATAGTTAAGAGATAATTTTAGTTTAAACCCCTTCTTATTCTACTTATAATACTTCTTTCTAATACTTCTTGCAGATGGTTCCTTCTTTACAAACTCTTACAAAACGATTCCTCCTCAATCAATCAAGAAATTATAACCCTAAACCTAAAAGTTATGAATGTTTTTCTTCTCATAAAATATGCAAAAACACCTTACAGGCATTTATTCAAATTCAACTATTGTTGACTGTTCGTTAGACGGAGACCACAGAAGACAAGTTTGACTTGGCGGTGGACTGCTTACCTTGACAAGCTTGGCGTAGCCTTGTTTGTCGTCGTCCTGTCCACCGTCGCGAAATCCGGGATACTCCCAATCCAGGTCCAGGCCGTCGAATCCGTGCTTCCTGAGGAAACTGACCGCACTTCGGACAAACCTTTGACGGCTGGAGGCCTCCTCGACCATCTTGGAAAACCTGAATGGATGAAAATTAAAATGAAATCTTCTATGGATATTTCAATGTATCATGTCAGAACATCATTTCTTGAACGGCCAAGCACCACGTGCTCCTGCAAGTTAAATTATATTTTTTATTCATTTTAATCGTTTCGTCGAATGAGTCACTTTAGTACTGCAAACGATCCGAAAAAAACTTTGTTTCGCATTGATTGTTTAAAAAATATATCACATTTCCTATCTAGTTCATTTCATATAATCGCGTGTTCAAAATGACATTTTTTCTAGGTCTTATTTACTGTAGTCATTAACTTATTTCTTTTAATCAGAGATTTTGTAAATGCAATGGCATCATGTTATTAAAAGTGGATTTTTCGAGATACTCTTACAGATTATAACATTTCTATTTTTCCCATACGGATTTTTGTTGACGCCAAAAACCTCATCCCAAAAGCAACATCGTGCTCTGACATGATAATAAAAGTATTTCTGAACTAAAAAGTTAAGAGATAGAAATAAATTGGGAATAAAAGCATTAATTATTAATATTAAAGTAAGCCAATTAATCACAAATAAAATATAAACTTCGGTAACCGAGAACCTCCATGGCATATGTAGAAATTAAATAAATATAAAATTTATTTTATTTAAATTTATTTAAAAAATTTAATTTTACATTTAAAAGAAATTTTTATATAAAGAATTTGTGAACACATGTAATTTCAGAATATAAAAGATATTTATAAAGAATTTTTATGCATCGTCAATATAAATATGTTGTTATTCTTTTAAGTTTTCAAATTGCTAAATATTTTCCATGCAAATCTAACATTTCAATCACATATGTATATTTTTGTAGTAAAAATTATCACAACTTTGCAATTATTTATTTACATTTCTTGTATATTGTCAAAAAAGATACTCAGAATTTCATGTGATTTATTGTAATCTAGATGTAAACTATTTCAAAGAGAAGTTGCTTAAATCAATTATTCTTTTCTGTATTCTATAATACTAATATTAATCAGTGATAATTACATTAAATCAATTATTCTATTACAATAATTAGGAATTATTCGGTAATATTAATCAGAGATAATTACAATAATTTGAAATTATTCTATAATATTAATAAAAGCTAATTACATTAATTAGTAATTATTCTATAATATTAATCAGAGATAACTATATTAATTAGGAATTCTATAATATTAATCAGAGATAATTACATTAATTTGGAATTATTATATAATGTTAATAAGAGATAATTACATTTATTAAGAATTATTCTATAGTATTAATCAGAGACAATTACATTAATTAGGAGTTATTCCATAATAATAATCAGAGATAACTGCATTAAATCAATTATTCTATCATAATAATGCACTTCCTCTATAAAAGAATTATATTAAATCTATTATTGTTTATTGATTTAATACTATTATTGTATATTATTTAATACAAAATCATCTTTCGATGTTTTTGTATAATAGAATTTCAAGAACAATAATTTGTCCAACTGTTTTCAAATATGTAACATATTTGACTTGTCAAGGAATTCTATTTTTTTTTCTTTTCTGTAATCTCAGTAATTCTGAATTAGAATAACCCCTTGTAATGAAATTTGATACAGCTTGTTAGTGTTTCATTTCGAAGTTATTTGGGAATTGTTTTTCTAGAATCATTATTTAGATTTTGATTAGGACACATGATTAATAGCCTTGAACTCACAAAATTTTCACTCCACACCAACATAAAGATGTTAAGAAGTTCTACTATATCTGAATCAGTGAGCATCAACTCGCGAATATTCAGCTCATGAAACTTTGATTTTGAAATAGTAATTCTGCTATTATAATATCGTAGCTCCACTTTTATTTAAATGATATCTTTTTGTTAGCTATAACTCGAAACAAAAATACAACTAATAATATATTGTGAAAATTTTAACTCGAAAAAAAAATATGAGTTTTAGGTAACTCAAAAATATCATAGGTTTATTCTAATCATGCTAATGTGTATTATACGAAAAATTTTCAACATTAGAACTGAAACTTACCTTTTAGATCCTTCGTTCCAACCTCCAATGGCAATCATCGTTTTAAGTTTTGGATTGTAAGTTTTCAGATTTACAAATTTCTGATAATTACCTAAAGAGTAAATAAGCATTTTAATGATTATTTATTTTTTAGAACCATATTCATTAAAACAACAAGAACTTTTCGATGATCCAATAAATTTATTAGACAATAAGCAATAAAAAATTAACAATGAAGCCTCCATTTATTTGGTAACAACCTTGCATCCTCTCAGGAATAAAATTTTATAATATAACATCTGATTCTAAATTCAGAATTCGTTTCATTGCCTTACTGTTAATAGTATACAATGGAAAATGGTCGCCATATTTCAGTTATCCATAAGGTTATAGTAAATTTTTGAATTCATGAAATATATCCAACAGTGCTGCTTCTATTGATATGTACAGTATGAAATAAGACTATGAAACATGATTATTAAATCATTAATGACTAATATATCAGCTGTATAAATTTTTAGGCCAGGACAGGGCCCGACTTATCCCAGTTGGGGCCCGGGGCAAAAATTTCTTTGCGGCCCCCATTGATTCACTACTTTAGTAATGAAGAACAATCATTAAAGAAGGAAACGTAAAATAAAATTTCTATTCGATTTGGGACCCCCACTTATGTTGGGGCCCTGGACAGCTGCCCTGTATGCCCCTGCCTAAGTCAAGCCCTGGTCCAGGATGACCAAATCTTGTTCTTGTGCCACAAAACCAAACAAACAAAATTTAAATCCTTGTAAATCTCTTGCTCAATGTTTCACTAGGTGGCGCCACCACACAGTAAGATTTTTTTAAAGTATCACATGCATTAATTTTTATGTTTAATATTCACCCTTTTGTAATATATTTTATAGTATTTTCTATAAGTTTACTATGAGAGCAAACAATCAATAAAAGTAATTTAATTCAAAATATAAATGGCTAATTTATCTACGTGAACTTAAATGAAACCCAGAATCTTTGATGATAGCTTGGTGAAAGCACAGATTCGCATGATACGCCACACGATGACGGATGTTGAAAGTTTTTTCCAGAGCAATTACTGGTCAGGCGAGTCAAATGGTCTGTCCAATGACACCACCTCAAATGAATTAGGATGATTTTACAATCAGCAAAATTCCATTTTCACCATATGTTTTTAAATCGTAAATTTTATTGATTCTTCATCGGATATGATATTTTGTTATTCGGGAATTTTCATATACGACTTGATAATATGAACGTATTTATCACAGCATGATAATAAACCCATACTTTTATATCAGCAATGTTTTTCCACTTGGCGGAGGGGAAATTGTTTGGAAAGGGATTTTTAGAATCCCAAGAACTTTTTTTTTTTTTTTTGCTTTCACTTTTTTTTCAGTGACCAATTTCAAAAAATAATGCTAACTTTTTGGATACTATGATTTAAAATAAGTATGTTTGATTTGTCTGATTAATCAAAATTAAAGTTGTAAAATTTCATACACGATATCCGATATTATAAGACCCGAATGATTTAGAAAGGATAAAATTTATAGGAATTATTTATTCTTATACAAATAAAGAACACGTTTTATATAATTCATTATAAATGCTTCACAATTTAAGTTTGCACAAACTTTACAACACTCTAGTATTCAAATAACATTGAAATAGCCTTATATTTCAATAAACTCAGGAATTGTCTTCTAAAGAACAATATTGCTTGGCCTCCCCATTTATCTGCATTTGTGCAGAATAAATCATCTTACATTTCCTTTTGTACATATATTAATAGTATTTCCCCCCGTGATATTTAAACTTTATTTCAGTGTGTTTGTCTAGAAATATTTGCATATATTCTTTGTATTGGAATGTTCTTTTTAAATGTTCTTTTTTATTTTATCATACTTCTTCAACTGTATTATAACATATACTATGTGTTTCTGCCAGTTTGTGAGCAGTTTTGTGTATTTGCTTTCCCCATCTTTTTTATCTTTGCATTTGTGCCTATGCCTTTATTTTCGAAATTCATCCTATTGTTAATTGTGAAATGACTTACATCTGTAAGCCTTGTGGTATACTTGTTGGCACACAAGGAGTTTATACTTCGAGAACCAATAAAAAAATAGTTTTATTTACTTAAATAGAACGTCCAGAATAAGCGAAAAATAAAACACTCTGCCTTTTCTCGGAACACACCAACGCATTCTTTGTGGATTCGTCACTCTTAAGAATTACAGGTACTTACCCAACTGAATGTCGTTGTAAGAATCGAACGGCTTCAGTTCGTAGTTCTTGTTCATGCCAGCGAATGCGTAGATGAGATGCGTGCAGAGGAAGGGGTTGATGTTTTCGGGGGTGAACTTCGCGACGCCAGGTCGGTAGATGGACCAATTGGCATAGTAGCACACTAACTTATAATCGCCCTTGGTGACTTTGGCTGCGTCTGGAAAAAATAATTATAAGTTGTTTACAAAATTATAAAAAATGATACTAAGTCTTGAATTAATTCTATATTTTGAAGATATATAAAAACTTGTTGTTGTTTTTTAACAAGAGCCAACACAAATGTTCAAAACTCGACTTTCTCATCAGATATGATGCATTATATATGTATTTTATTTCGGCGTGTTTTTAAGAGAATTAAGCGTGCACTTTGAAACATCCTGCCTTGGCAAATTAAATCCAAAAATTGATACAAATATATAATTTAGATGTTTAAGATCATATACCAAATTTCATATACTTAGTTTGGTGAATTTTTAAACTATTAAATTACATACAAATATATGTGGTACTTTTCCGTTAACCGGGCGCAAATGTTGCCAATCGTGTCAACCAAACGTTAACCCACTCTCCAAACAAAGCGAATGACAAAACAGTCAACGGAATTCTACAATATTTGGCGTTATTTCTCCAAATGAAATTTGGCAAAATTCTACACCATTTGGCGATTTCTCGCTTGCACCTGGCTATCGGAAAAGTACCATATATGAAATCAATCAATTAATGGAATCGATCCGTAATTCCATACTAAATTTGGATCGTATCAATTAGATTATAATTCGATTTTGTCGAATTTCAACCTTCTACTCCTAGTAGCACACAAATATTGTATGACATTGTTCAATGTTTGCAATGTTGTTTTATATTGTGGAATATTGTTTGATGTATCATATTTCACAATATTATACAATATTGTGCAACAGGCTATGCTACCTGGGATCTCATTGTGTTTTTAACCCGTACTTGGAAGTGCAGTTTAAATCCAGTTGATACATTCACAATAGGACTATTTTTTTATAGCAGTTTTTGAAAAAATATGAAAATTGCCTTTCCAATAGAAGGCAGTAGATATCGACTAAAAATGGCATAAAAAAAACTGTTGTTATTATTAATTTAATTTAATTATTTTTAATTAATTAAGAAAGTTTGTTTCTTTTTCCTGTATTCATTCTGGACCAAAACTTAATTAATGGTTCACAAATAAATTTCAAAAACTGATGATAAAATAATTAGATAAAAAAGATTAAAATGAAATCTGCTATGCATATTTCAATGTATCATGTCAGAGCATCATTTCTTGAACGGCCAAGCACCACGTGCTCGTGCGAGTTAAATTATATTTTTTATTCATTTTAATCGTTTCATTGAATGAGTCACTTTAGTGTTGCAAACGATCCAAAACACTTTTGTCTCGCATTTATTGTTTTAAAAAATATCACATTACCTTTTTATTTCATTTCACATAATCTGGAGCTCAAAATGGTATTTTTCTAAGTTTTATTGGCAGTAGTCCTTAACTTATTTTTTTAATCAAAACTTTTGTAAATGGGATGGCAACGTGTTATTAAAAGCTGATTTTTTTTTTTTTTGAGATGCTAGTGGAGATAGTAAAATTTCAATTTTTCGCTTACGGATTTTTGTTCCCAACTCCCAAAATAACATCATGCTCTGACATGATAATAAAGAATTAAATTATCCTTTTAACTTGCAGACAGAAGAAATTTCTGTTTACGAATTTCGACAAAATTATTAGAAATCTAAAAGTTTGAATTAATGACTGAATTAAATCTTATTTTCCCTTTTTACTTATTGCCGAAGATAAGTACAACTTCAAAAATGGTTTTTTCGAACTCAGGATAGTCAAAAGAAAAAAAATCTGAAGATTCATCTGCGTCTCGAGGTCAAACTTTTTAAATGGTTATTATAACTTTTTTTGTATTTTGCGCATACGAAGAAGGCAAAAAAAAACTTTAGAACTATTATGTCAAGGACGAATAAATGATTTCTTCTTAACTCAAAAATTCGTGATAACGAAGTCATTAAGAAAAATAAAATGGTAGTTATCTACAGCCCTTATTTCTAGCCAAATATTCAAATTACTTTTTAAAATCCGTATTCTCTTACTTATTCAATAGTATTTGAAGTAAGTTTTTGATAGGAGAATTAAATTGTGAAATAGTAAAAAAACTTGTTTTGAATTCTTGTTTGGGAAAACTAAAAAAAAAAATTCAGAACGTATCATTAATACGTCACAGTAATATATGTACTGCAATAAATGATAAGAAAATTTCAAGTAAACATCCAAGCAAAGGTGCAATTGCTGTATTCTCCTTTTTAAAATTTAATACTTTGTATTTATAAATTTCAATTTTTAATTAGGTATTTCCTGAAAAAATTTTATTTCTAACTTCGATAAAAATATAATAATTAGCATTCTAAAATGTAGAGTTCATTTTGTCACTTATAATTATAAGAATAGTATTATTATTTTTAATGAAATAGCCTCGAAATTACTTGTCAGTTAAATTATTAGCCAGGTTTTAAAATCGATAATGAAATGGATGAATTATTTATATTCTGTAGAAATTCAGATAATTGAATTGATGTTTTCCAAATTTTGACGCAAAAAATTTAAAGCATAAGAAAAACAGTTATTTAAAATGTTTGGAGACAATTAATATATTATTGATTTTTTTAAATAATTATAACCGATATAATATCAAAAGATGACATTGCAATTTTCTTCTGTTGCATATTCAATTTTTTTCTGAGTAGTAAATGATCTCCGAAAGTGATGCACGTTGTAGCTGTTCAAATTTGCCGCTCATTCCAATAGACTGACTCTTTTTTTTAAAAAAAAAATATTGTAAATAATTCTAACAAATTCCTTTAGTTTAAGTTATTTCGATGGATGATCTGATTACATGCTTTTTTATGTGTTTGAATGCCTGCTTCTTTTTGTTATCAAAAATATCCATATTAATCCTACTTACATTAACTGTTTTAAAGAAGGGCCTGGATGGCCTGGTTGGTAGAGCGTTACACTCTCACTCCTTAGGTTACGGGTTTGAAGCTCACCGGCCAAAAGATTCCCCTAGGGTGTGGCGAATGGCGCTCGTTAAATCTGTTCGTGGTTGCAAAGTCCTCCATATCGAGAGTAATACCACTGGGTCAGAGGTAATCGTTCTCTGTTCCAGGTCTAAATTACGATCTGAGATGAATGAATGAATATGCATGAATGTAGTCCGCCCCCAAAAACGGGTTGTGGCGTGTGCGTAGCTAAGTCGTACTCTTGGCCCTAGATGGCGCTCCTTGTAAAACAAGAGACTTATATATCCGGCTGAAAATCTGCTGATGTATCACCGGGGCTTGTCCATGGCAAGTGCCATAAGTAATAACAACAACTATTTTATAGAGTAAATGCATCATAGAAGTATGCAATATTTTGTCCTTAATGTTGACCCTCCTATTGAATGGAATATTGTAAATATCTTAAATCAATTTTGTTTGTTTATGAGTTGTAACTAGCACTGCTTAGTTAAATTTCATAGCGTTTTTAAAAATTTACAATAATTTCAGTGAAATAATTAACTTTTTTAATGATTTTTCAAAAATTGTCTAGTTTTGTCGAATTTTTCCCGAGAAACTTTAAAAAGGAACTGTTCTATATTTTATTAAGACTAAAAGTACTGATCAGAAGAATATTTTGTGTATTATAATATTTTATATAAACATTTCTTCCATATTAAAAATATTATAAATGTTTTTATATGCTGCCTTCTAATAATCCGTCGAGTGTTAATGTTAAATATACCATCACATAGGAAATGTACGCCACTTAGCATTCAACAGTTGATTTGATACGTAATAACCGTAATCCCTTTTAAGTTAAAAGCATTTTTGTATTAAATATTATATAAATTTTATATAAATATAACAAAATTTGCTCATAAATGATGAATCAAAGGAAAGTTTCAGTGAAACTTCGTAATCAATCAATTAAATATTTCATTTTTAACTATAAAAGTCATGAAAGCACTTTCGTCAGGATCAACGTTGTTTATTAAATATACAACATTTGCTTGTAATAAATAAAAGGGGGCTGATAATGATTAAACTTTAAAAAATAAATAAATAAAAAGAAGAAGAACCAGGCTACGTCAAGAATTTGCTTGCTCTTATTTCCAAACTGGGTCATAAATAAGGGTAGCACTTTTTCTTGGAAAAGGAAATCGGTATTTTGTTAGAAAGCTTATATCCGTAAGAAGATGAATCACAAGGAAGAACATGCCGTGTTATTTTCCAACTAGATTTTTTTCTCATGTTCCTTCGTTCCAGAACCACCGATATCAGAAATTCTCAGCCTATTTGAGCGAATCTTCTCATAAGGATTAGAAAAGAAAAAAATTACGGAAATTAAATCTAGGATCTTTAAAAAAAACTATTAGTGAAGCGAAAGTGTATGAAGTGTATATACCCTTAGAAACCAAAATAAAGGTTGTCCCAAAATAAACGAAAGTTTTGAATTTCCCATCATTCGACCAGTAAAATGTTGGCAATCCTGTCAATTAAAGCATTTGACAGATGTTAGTTTAGGATTTGTAAAAATCGAGCGTAGCACGATAGGACAACGAGTTAATGCAAGATTTGAATTAAAAACAATTTTTTTCCTTTAAATTGAAATATTTTATTGAATCGGAAAGTACAAAAGGTACAGGGTTATATATGGAATAACACATAGGACAAATTATTTCCACTGTTTTGTTGGTACATACCCTCTTTGTCAAAATCTACATCTATACTACTATTATAAATGTGAAAGTTTGTTGGGTTTCAATCACGCCAGAACGGCTGAAGTAAATTGGATGAAATTTAGCACAGAGATAGATTATAGTCTACAGAAGAACATAGGCTAATTTTTATTCCGCTTAATTGAGTGGTTAATTTTTTATTAATTAAAAACTAACTTTTCCGCCCAAAAAAAATCTGAAAACATCTGCCTGAGCTTTTTGAATCGTTTGTTTTTATTTTTCTATTTCCGGTGTTCATTTTGATATTATCTTATTATTCTAATGGAATTATTTGTGATTTATTATCCTGGCAGAAAGACGTTTCCATCACTGAAATGTTATGTGTTTTTTTAAAAATTCTTAAATCGTTTCCTGCCTTTAAAAAAAAACAGTTGAACCGAGTAAGTGTATTTATTTTTTTCCAATTTCTTTTTAAGAAAAGTATCACTCTGTAGTAATGAAGCTATTAAGAACACATGTATTCATTTTTTTCTTACGCTTGCAGGTGTAGTGGTTAGCGCTAGGCCCGAACTCCCAATCTTATGGTTAGTAGTCGAGTAACAAATCCGTTGGGCTAAAAGTGCACTTCGGTTCGAGGGATGTTAGCTGGCCTAATATGTATAGCAATCACCACAGAGTATCTCCCCGGTGAGTTTTGGCGAACGATACTTATGTGAGTTGATGGTGAAGTTAACAACTTGTCGTATTTAATGCGCATCAAGAGCTTTGAGTCGCCGATAGAGGGCGTCACGACAGTTAAACGAAGCTATGTGCGAAGGTTACGTTTATCCAAGGTCGGTCGTCAGGTTCACCATTGTTGGCGGATAGCGCTAGGCCCGAACTTCCAATGTTATGGTTAGTAGCCGAGTAACAAATCCGTTGGGCCAAAAGTGCACTTCGCTCCGAGGGATGTTATCTGGCTTATATGTTCAGCAATCACCACACGCTGTTCATGTTATTCTTAGAATCCTTAAATTTAATGAGCAAACATTTTACATTATGATTACACTGTTACTTCTCAAATATATACATCAAAATTTCCCCGCGTACGAAGTCGTGGGTAAAAGCTAGTTTTCTATAAATGTGGTTGAAATTCAAGCGTTGAATTTACTCCTTGATTGCACGCGTACTTGTGGACTTGTTGGCATAGATCTTTAACTTCAAATAACCAAATAAAAATGAATCCAATGGTGTTAAATCATACCAGAAAGGGGGTCCATTTGCAAATTTTCGTACTCTGGTCGCCAGATTTTCACTATGATCAGAATATTGTTCAATAATCAAAATACTTTGTTCAATCATGTAACGCTCCATTTTTACCAACCCCAACTATCAGCTGTCGGATTACTTTTTTAAAAGCGTTGCCAACACTTTACTGCATGAATGGGCAAGTTCAAATCTTGAGTTAATTTCGGGACGCCCTTTATATGTTATCTCTAAAAGCGACGAAAAGCGTATATACAATACGAAGCTTGTTAAATGCTAAAAATTTGAATTAGAAATTTCAAAATAACTTATATAAAAAAAGGATTAATTTCTTTGAATTTCAAAGTACACTGAAGTGTAAAAAAAACTGGTACACCAATCTTATATCGCTTAAAGCCTCCACGAACGCGCGTATGTGCCACGACATGGCATGGCATGGATTCAGCTATTTTGTGAAGATTTTCTGCAGACAGTTCACACCATAATTTTTGAATGGCAGTCCATAAAGCCATAGGAGTGAGAGATGGTAGAGATCTCCTAAGGAGAGTACTTTTCAAAACATCTCAGATATGCTCGCTAATGCTCATGCCAGTAGCATTAGATGGTCAAGAGAGGGAACAAAAT
>JAOUZG010029590.1:2355225-2396389 GCA_026289955.1 Argiope argentata
GTGCATTATCACCCTATTGAAATTGTCCACGTTTGTCGTAATGCACACGGAAAAGGGAAAATATTTGGCGGGAAAGTTAGTTTTTAATTAATTAATGAAATTAATAAATTAATATTTGAAACAACAATATCAGCAACAAATGCCATCTACTATAAGTTTAAAGAAATGTATTTAAACTTGAGTGGATGAATATAAACAGTATTTCCTTAACGATTGAAAATTTGAACAAGATATATACATATATCAGAAGAGTGGGAACTAACAGTAGGAATTGAAAAAAAAATATTCAACAGTGCGAGAATTTTTTTGATTAGATTTTTTTTAAAATGTCTCAGATACCAAAACTTATTGAATTTGTAAAGCATTTTCTATTCCTTTATCTGTCCACCTGATTAGCATGATAAATCTAGAAGTTTCTGCGGCCGTTGACAAAGGACCGGATGTTCAATAATGTGTACAACTCTTCAAACTCATATCCACAACAAAACACAACAGAGGAATGTGAAGTGAAACCTTCTTGTGAGCCCGATGCATTGCGACACACACAGATACCAATGTCAATAGCGGCTCAGCGGAGCATTGTTAAAATATGACACAAACGATCGCCAAGAAATAATATTCGATTCTTCGCAGAAGAAAAAAGACACGAGATTGCTTTGATCTGCAACGAGGCTATCACAAGGAAGGAAAGGGTTATTTCCTTCATTTGGACTCGGCTTTCGGTTATTTACCTAAATTGATCGCCATTGTTTTGGGAGTTAAATAAGTTGGGAAATAAATGTAAATTCCGAAATCTACTCTGTATATATAACAGAAGAATTCCTCCTTTTCGCCAAAATTATGGTCCACTCTCGATTATTGTTGTGACAGAAATTGGTAAAATATTTTGGAATTAAAATTGGTGCAAGAGATTTCTGGTGCAAGCAATTTTTTTTAGAAAGCAGTAACTGCTTGTGGATAATTTATGTAGATTGCTCTTGATAATTCACATGCAGATGCCACAATTACATTTAGGCACATTGTCTAAATAAATGATACGCAAGAAATACTTGTTATCTTCTTAAAAAATGGAACTCAGAGCATGAAGTTACCGAAATGACAACCAGATTAAGTATTTATTCATTTTTTTAGAAGTACCTGAAGAGTTTTGATTAAATAACGATATTCAACTATGCTTCTAACGTATTTCCTGAAACTAAAGCTAATTAAGAAAACAATTTTAGTGATTTATCTTTAGATTTATATACTATTTTGAAGATTCACGATGGCTGCTATATGACGGGGTTTGAAATTTTCATCTATGAACAGATGACGTAGACGACGTCTGAGCCAACAGGTTCAAATAATTACTGAGATTATATCGAGTAATTATTGTAATTAATAATAATTTTAACTTGTTCTTCTAAAAAATAACTTTAAAATCTATTTTTAAGGGTCGAAATGGGCAAGCATGGAGAAAAAACTTAATTCAGGGTTGCCTTAAACTTTAAATATGTTTGATAATATTTCTTCGTATGAAAAATTTGTGATTTTGGTCATCAAAAAACTAGGGAATCCAGGAACTGATTATTTCATCCAAAATTTAGGATAGGAAAATCTTGGTATATTTTTTTAAAAAATTCATTTAGATTCATAATTTTTTATCCCTTTACTCGGAGTGTGGAAACAGCTGATTTAAGCATTTTTACAGAGCTTCTGTCGAATTAATTAAACAAACAAGTAACATAAAAAAATGTAAATCGTTTCCACCCCAAGCCAACAAAGAATAATTTTGTTTTAACTAGTTTTTATTAAATAATTACAATTAATATAAATAATTTATCAAAAAAAAACTATTGATTTTCGCAAGAATTGAATTCGCATTCTTCACCTTCGCTTAGATCCTTGTATTTTAATGACTGATCTACTGCTTGTTGATTTCAATTTTCATTACAAAATTTCTAAAATTCTATTTCAAGTATTAAAAATAAATTACATTTTATTAATGAATTAACATTTGAAAAAACTATTCACATCAAGTGTCATCCATTACACGTTTTGAAAAATTTTCTTGAACTTGAGTGGATGAATAAAAAATATTTTATTAACGATTGGAAATTTTAACAAGATATATATATGCTGGGTTGGGAAAAAAGAAATCCATTATTATTTTACAGCCATCTACCAAGAGAATAAGGGATTTCTTTCCATATGGAATTTTTGAAAATAATGGAAAAAGAAATCCATAATTTTCTCTGTAGATGGCTGTAAAAATAATAATAGATTTCTTTTTTCCCAACCTAGCATATATATAGGGAGCTAATAGTAAGAGAAAAAAAAGCTTGCATTTTACAAAAAAGTTCCTGCACTGTTGTTTGTATTTTAAGTAATCATCAGTTTCAATTTAATAAAGGATTTCAAATTACCTTTAAACCAGCGGGTGACCGAGCTCCACTCGGAGAAAACAGGTATCGAAGCTAACTCGAATATTTAAATTTTCAATTGTGATTTATCAAAACAATACATGCCGTATTTAGTAAAAATATCAAAGTTATCCTTATTTTTTTCTGATGAATGTTGAAATGTCGGAAATGTGGGGCGATTTTCGACTTGGCAACCATTCCTCGTATTATAGTATAAGATAAAATTAAAACTTAAGCTCCAAGCATGCGTTACGAGTAAAAGGGAAAAAATCATCTTATTAATATGTTGCCATCAGATTGACAAAAACTCAAATTTAAAAAAATAAATTATTACTGCGCATTAAACATATAAAAATGCAATTTTCATCACGTGTCTGCATGAAATGAAAAAAAAAAAAATATGGATATTGATATAATTGGCATATCGGCTGTAGATGGCAGCACGTTACCACTTGAAAATTTAAGTAGCCATTATGGCGCACTAATAAAGTTTGAAAATATCCCATCTGTAACTCCGAACTGCTCAACCGTAGCGCTTCAAAACCGGGGCCAATCGATTCCTCGTGGCCAAAACCCCCAGACCCCCAAGTTTACCGGAGTTTATTAATTCTGGAGCGATTTTCGACTTGACAACCATTCCTCGTATTATAGTATAAGATATTTTGGCTCCTATATTTGTGTTTAAAAAAAAGATTTTTCACCTTTACACTCAAGATATTGGAAATTCAAATTGAATTGATTCTTTTCAGTCTGAGATCAGGAATCAGAAATTTTTCACGAATGCAAGTTGTTTTTCATTTGGCAAATGTAAATTATATGTTAGTTCCTGTCATTGGAAAGAATAACATATTATGAAGAACCGGTCTAAGTATTTATAATCTTTGTTACAAAACAAATCATTAAGCTAATAGTATGCTTTCAAAAATTTGTAAAGTTTTGTTCCTTTTGTTTTCATTTCTAATCTTATTTCAAAACAACTTGTATCCCCAAAGAGAACCACTTGTGTTTCAAGAGTGGGTATTTAAATGTCTCTTTTGTAATTGCAATGGTTGGGATGACAACGCACTTGCCTCGTTCGACGTGTGCTGTTCAACTCTGAGTTCAACCTTTGCCTTGTCCTTCAAATGCCTTATCATGCGTTAGAGTTTATTAACATCCAAAAAACGAAAGTGATCGATGCTCTTGGCCAAAATGGTTCACGCCTTCCACTCATATCCAGAGGCGAACTTCAGCCTCTTTTGCATATGTGTGGGGACTGGGGAGATCCGGGTGGGATAGGTTCATGGTCAAACCTTCTAGCATTAAGTTCAGTTTGGTATGTTTGTCAACATGTAGAACTAAAGTTTTCATAATTTGGTTTTTTTAAAAAAAGTCAATTCTTGCTGCTTCTAATCAATTAAAGACATTGTTGAGTTAGCGAATAAAATGGTTTCAATTCTCGGGGATGGGAATAAAACAAATGTGTGTTTAGACGTTTGATTAATACCAATTAAATTTTAGCACTGATAAACAAGCTATAATAAAGAAAATAAACTACTAGAAATTAATCGTTATAAACCAATTCAAAGAGTTTACTGTTTCTTGGTGCTGTCGTAAAATCTTCCAATTTTAGCAATATGGTTCTTCTACTTAGGGTTTGATAATATTTATCAATATGATACTTTGTGCCAGGTAATCAAAACTATCAGGTTCACAAAACTGATGCAAAATAAGAGTATCAGGGATTCATTATATAATACATTATATATTCATTATATAATATAAGTACAAAATTCCAAAACAACGGCATTTATCGAGCTTTGGAAAAACTATACCACTTAATATTGAGGCAGAGGCCTCACTAAAATCCGTAAAGGAGAGACGTCTTTCTCCACGCGCCAGCGGTTCCCGCTCACAAAGCTACACGGCTACGCGGTAATACTGTTTCAGTCATAATGTTTTGCTACTTCTAACGTCCTCCTAGAGGAAACAATCTAATTTTCTGTTTATTTAATATCTCTATGTTTTAATTCTTTTGATATTTCCCAGTAAATATTCCCCTTTAACTCTAAACAAATTCTTTAATTTTTTTAAAGAAATCTTTTCTTCCTTCTTTTGCGTTATTTTAACTTTGATTTAAAAACTAACCCGTAAATATTAAAAAAGACCTTAGATATCACGCCACTAAAAACCCGCTATCTGAAGAGTCTAACGTTTTTAGAAGATTTGGTTAAACTCCCACAATATATATACAGCCTTTGCTAATATAGGGACAATGCCTTATACTAACTACATCAGCAAAGCCTTCTTATTCCTTTTCTCGGTCAACCGTCAAATTCAAACTTATCATCATTTAGCCATCAATACTTCATCGTTTATATCATCGCCATCGCTTGTATTATCGCCCTCAGTACGTGTTCCAAAGAAACTAAATACCAATTAAGAATGGTATTCACATCACTATCAACTACCAATGGCGATGTAAGTGTTAGAATGTATTGTCACCAATGGCATATACTTGGTTTCGTTTTAACAGGAAAAGAATCAGTTATTAGATGCTGCTGATGCTAAGGTGTCCGCTTTGCAACGGAAAGAGGGGTGCAATAGCTTCTGTGGGTATGGACCCCTGAGCATTAGAGAGTAGATATCTCATCTATAGCTCATATGAGAAGGATTCACGTACACACATTCGCTTGCACAGTGACTTTTTACAGGTCACATTCACATACCTCACAGATAGTACTCAGGACATCCATGCCCTAACCGGGACATGAATACAGGAGGCCCAGATTACAGGGAAGACGCTCTACCTCGGTTTTAGGATACCGGCAGTTTCTAAATGTATCGGGTATGTAAGTATCAGTCCCAATCGATTATCAATACTGACAATTACTAGATATAACCGGATCCAATAATATTTCTAACTTGTCTTTCTTTAAAATCTATTCCCCTAAATGAATGCTTTGAACTTTGTCGGCTACATTAAAGAATATAACTAAAAGTTCAATAGCAGTATCGTTCACTAAAAATAATGGAAATTTTGTAAGTTATTTCATATATTTTCAAGATAGTTATAATATTTTTAATTATGAATTTTCTCAGTTTTAAGAAGATGGTCCTTTTAAAATTTCTGCCTTTTCGAAAGTAGAAATCATTCGAGCTGTCAACGGTCCATACTTCGTTGTTGTCGAAATCCTTGCACACAGTGATCGAATCCTAAAGGCTACAAAATTCTTCATTGGAAATGTTTTCACATTCTTTACAAATACAATAGAGATTAAACCAGACCAAATTATTCTTATACATTTTGCGCACAATTAGGAAACGTATGATTTCAAAGAGAACGATACAAAGCACAAATACAAAGACATAACCCGCCCTTCAAACGCCGAAAATTGACCAAAAAAAAGATTTATATCAATTGTAAATTACTCATGAAGGAAATTAAGGTCAATTTATTCTTTTTTTCGGAGGGAAATAGGGGGGGGGGAAAGTGGATGAAGGACCTGTATTTAATCTGATTTTAAGATTAATTTTTTTCTGAAGTTTAAACTTAATTGGAGAATATCAGTTATAGGGATGAGAATCTTCAAGATTCTCTCCTCTCTACTGGGTGCAATAATGGTGTGAGATCGAGATAAGCACTTCCAATGACAAGACATGCCATCTAGGAGAGAGGCTGTACGTGGCCAGCATTGGCTTTTAGGATTTCGCCTTAGTTACTTCTCATTGCTGTCGTGGCGTCCTGATCGTTCAATATTTCGGATGTGGCGGGATAATTCGAATATGCTTCCCTTATGTTTAAATTTCATTATTCTAGGGACTTCATTTCTTAAACTTAAGACCAAATTGTGCAACCCTTGGAAATGACTCTAGTCTGTTTCATTAAATATTTTTATTTTATGCTTCAGTGAGATATTAATTATTAATCTTAGTAGTTTTCTCATAACTTCTTCTTCTCTACAGCCGACCACCCCGCCTTCACTGAATGTAGCAGTATCGACAGGATTTGTTGTGGCCGACTGTGGGCTGTAGCAATGTCCATAATTACATCAAAAGAATTTGCCAAACATATTCTCTTCAAGATAATTGAACCCAAAATGGGCATAAACTGACCACTTCCTACTCTACAAACTTTCAAATAGTTGGCAAAAAACTGACAATTTTAGACACCATGTCCTTCAGAGTCCTAAGATTACTTGGTACCCTCAGTACTGAGCTCAAGTCATTATTTTTACCTTGCAGAGGTTTTCTATGTTCGGAGATTTCTGTGCATTCCTTTAAATAGCGGTAAACAGTACAGATTCTTCCAAAAATGCATTTATTTGCCTGCATTCTTCCAAATCTTTCCTATATCCTGATATAATTTGGATTACCAGTGGATGGTATCTTCTTATTTTTATTTCTGGAGTAGGAATAAAATCGTAAGTTACTCTTCCTTTTTTGGACATATAACATCTATCAAACCATGGTAGCTTAAATTCTTCTCTCAATTTCCATTTTAAGACACAGTTTGATTTGGGGACAATTATATCCACACTCTTTATCTGTGCCGCCATCTTTGCATATTGATCCTCCTTTTCGTTACCATATATCTCAATATGGGCCTTAACCCCTCAACTCTATTCACTTGTTGAGTTTTACTCTTTTTATATTTTCTTTTATCGTCCATATGTCCCTATAACAAAAGTTTTCACATAACTGTCTTTTATGAGGCTGATATTTAAAACATTAGAAAAATTTAGACTGTAGTCCGATATCCCTAATTTCTCTTAGTTTAGTAATAAATTGAAAATTGTAATAATTGTGGAATATCTAAAAAGTGTATTCTGAGTAAAGAGAATGAAAACCATTATTTTTAGTCCATTGGACTGAAATAGGGTTCTCTCGCAGGGAACACGAAATAAAGAAAAAATAACATTCAATTTTTGTTATGTTTTTCATATTGATTAATAAACGATAACTTATGGATATAAATTTATTTTGTAGTGAAATTTATTTCAGTTATCAAATGGCAGTGTACAAATTGATAATCAATTGTGTGCCCGAATTCAGATATCACTAAAATTTTCTTTATTTTTAAGAATTCTATAAATTTCTTCTGCCTGTTTTTAAATTTCTCCTCTCTATTTTTATGACCTGATACGGATAGATTCCATAGGTAGACAAATGGTCGTGAGTTTTAAGTAATGTGTGCAAATTAATTGAAGATCTTCGTATTCCTCACATAAATAAACTAAAATTTTACTAGGGAATTCTATTATAAAATATAGCTTTGATTCAATCTTTTATATCTATATTAATAAAAATGGAACGCGAAATGCGTTGCTAAGCGCAAAACTAGAGAACGGCTCGATCGATTCGGCTAATTTTTATTTTAATATTTTCGTTAAGACACGAGGATGGTTCTTATGGAGAGAAAAAATGAAAAAACTGCGAGGAAAATAGTTAAAACGACACTTTTCTTACTTTCCCGCCAAAAATCTTCATTTCCTTCCCCCCACACCAACTGAGTGAGATAGCAGGAAGTAATAAATTATGATTTGTTTAGAAAGAAATGCGCGAAGTCAGTTGGTTTTCATTTATAGATAACGGAATGTTTAAAAAAGAAAAAAAATAGTTGCTTTTATTATTATTCTGTATGAATATTTAATCTATGCCTGCTCGAAATAAACTCGGGGCAGGGATGAAGGAAAAATAACAAAGCGAAGAAAAAAAAAGGTTTGTAAAAAGAAAAGTAGTGATTAAAAAAAGGAGAGAAAAAAAAGAAAAGAAACGAAGGGTGTGTACGTGTCACCATTATTTCCTCTGTGCGCGGCATTTTCCAAGCTGTTTTTAAACTTTCGCATCTCTTGAAAATCAATTGTGTCTTTATTTATTTAATGTGTTTACATTTATGAAAATTGGAATCTCATTATTCTATAAAAACGTAGAATTTTAGACCTTTCCCACCACCATTTAAGTAAAATATCGATTCCGGGACAATCATTGCTCGGATAGAAAGAGAAAGATGAGTAGTACAATGAACAGAACATCTGAAGAAAATAATACTAAATAATACTATAAATGAATTATTTGATTATCAAAATTAGTTTATTTAAAAATATTTTGGTGAAAAACCTGTTATGAGACACAGCTACATAAAATATTATATGAAAATTTTAGCGAGCATTAATACTGGCGAACCGACTGGTCGCCAAAGGCGGCTAGTTCTTAATAAATCTCTAGTTTTAGCATTTACTTATCACTGCAACTTGATAATTTTAAAGTTATTATTTTTTCACGTTTCAAATTATTATTATTCACATTCAATAGAAATTATTATTATTTCTGGAAATTATTTTATTTCACATTATTATTGATGTAAGTAAATGAAAATGAAAAAATATACTCTGAATGTTGCTTATTTTAAAGTGTAGGGGCGTTAAAGAATATATCTTATTTTTTCCACGAATGATGAAATTTTAACCGAAGATCCACGGAAGAAATGGTCCACTTTCACAATTTGAGAGGAAAACTAATTATGGTTTTACCGTGAAGTAATTAATCTAAATTTGCGCAAGCTTCACCTCAGTGTCTTTGACCTTATTCACCCTGCTGATTGGAATGGGTATATCTTATTTCCCACTGTGTTTGCAATAGATATATATTTTACTTTCTCGTATACTAAGTACACTAAAAAAATATAACGATCAAAAAGAAATTCGACACTGAAGATTGAGTTATCTTTGCGTTTTAAACATCTCAGAGTCCTAGAAACAAGTAATATATGTATTCAAAAAATTAAGTCGATTTTTCCTTAGGTCAGCACTCAAAATTTTTATTTTTCTTAAATTTTATTAAATAGTTATAATTAATATAAATAATTTATCCAAAAATTATTGTTTTTCGGAAGAATTGAACTCGCATACTTCACCTTCACGTGAAAAATACAGAAATCCTCGCATTTTACCGATGGAGCTACTGCCTATCGATTTCAATTTTCATTACAAACTGATAAAACTCTATTTAAAGTATTAAAAATTAAATTTAACTAATGAATTAATATTTGAAAAAAACTCTATTAAAATCAATTGTCATCCACTAAGAGTTTGAAAAAAAATGTACTTGAACTTGAGTGGATGAATGAAAAGTATTTTATTAACGATTAAAAATTTGAACAATATATATAAATATATATAGGGAGAGTGTGAACTAATTGTAGGAATTGAAAACACATTTGGAAACTTAACTCTATCTGTCGAATTATATATATTTTATTGATTCAAAAGCACAATGACCTATAATGTCTCCGTATAGGTCATACACGCTTTACCCATAAACATCTAATATTTGGAGAAAATGCACCTATGTGCAACGACTGCCAGGTTCCTTTTACTGTTCATCATGTTTTAATTGAATGTCCAGTTTTTAATTCTTATCGTTCTTGTTTTTTTAACTTGACTTCTTTCACATTACGAGACCTGGTGGGTGAAAAATACCACCCAAATATTTTTAAATTCTTAAGGGCTATTGGGTTTTTTACTTGCATATGAGAATTTTTTAGTATTCTGTATGTTTAACTTTCATTTTTAGTTCATATATATTAACACTATTGTTTCAAACTGTTATGGGACAGGGTTTTAAATTTTTATTTTCTAATCATTGTTTTCATTAAACTAATTTGATTTAATCTCATTGCTCATGTGTTAATGGAACAAAGGATTACATTTATCTTTTATAATTTTACCATTTGCTTGGCGCAGTATGGCCAAATCTGGCTCTTGCGCCAGTAAACCCCACACAACCAACCAACCAACCTATAATGTCGGAGTCTGTGTTAGTTTTTTTAATGAAAATTTTAGGTTTCAACAAAATGTGGAAGTCGTTTACTTGCGCGTGATAGATGAAAAATATAGCGCATTAGATGGTCGAAATTTAGTTTATGGTTCATTAAAAGAAATGGAAATGTTAAAATTTTGATCAAATTTTTAGAATATTGCCATAATAATAATAATTAATAATTGCTATTTCAATTCTATTATGAACGCTCAGTCATGGATTCCATTTACTGATGATTTATTAAATTATAGGAAGAATGTCCACAACATGATAATGAGCGCCGTTGTGAAGTTAAAAATTGGTGCGAGACGTCCTGAAATTTAAGTCTTCCAGTTAATTTAATTTTTCTGTTCTCCATTACATCCTTAATTGCAATTATTATCCATCAATAAGCAATATTTATATACCTTTAAAAATAGGGGCAGCATACTAATCTTAGCCCAGAATCTAATCCTTTAATCGTTAGAGACAAGCATATATTTTTAAATTATAAAAATGCATTAAATGAAGTAAATAATTATTTTGTATGATGTTTCACTCAATAAATGGGGTCTTGAAAAATTCATGAAATCTAAATTTTTAGTCAGTTTTCCGTTCATGTAAGTCATGTTGTAATATTACAATAGTACCAATTTTAACCAAAATCCTTTCAGTGTGCCTGGGTGACAATTAAATGAGTTTTAAAGCTTTGAATTTTACATATTAAGTCAATCAGCAGCAGTTTCGAGAAAGAGGAGTCCATTGATTGACCGTTGAAATGGTCAAAATGACCCAAATATTATTTTAGGGCTTTAATTACTATTTTATTCAAAATTATTTCACTAATTATGATCAATAAAACTGGACGAATTTTTAGATTTTGGTGCAATAATTTTAAATCTCATGAATTTTTCAATAGTAGATTTTGCCCAAATAATATAAAAAATAATTACTTATTTCATTCAGAACATTTTTCCACACATGTCTCTAACACACATGTCTCTAAGGTTTAGAAACCAGCTTTTAGACTATGATTGGAGTGAAACACTCAACTTAATTTCAAAAACTATATATCCTAATTTTGAGGATGTGTTGTAATAATTAATTTTATTAATTCAGATAATTATTTAACTAAGAAATCAAATATTCATATAACACAGCTTTCTGAAATCAGATATTTTAAGCATATATAATTCGCATGCATAGTCATTTCTATAAATATTTGGGAATTTTTCTGCAAAATTTTCACATTAAATGAACAGGAAATGTACAGAAGTATTAAAAATGAAACTATGTTACATAAATTAAATTACTAATTTGGAAATAAATAGTTTAAAAAAAGATTATAATATTTCAGATTACAATAAAGTATAACATCAAAAAGCAGTTCTCTTCAGAAATGTTTAACTATAGGTTAATAATAAATTATATGCATAAAAAATTAAAATTATGCTGTGTATTTATATTTTTTATATATTATTCAATGAAAAGAAATTATTTAATAGAAATATACTCACATGCTTCTGATAACAATGTACATAAAAAGACGAAAAGAACTTTGGCAATCTGAAAATAAATAAATATATTACAATTTTATAAAATAAAGCATCTATAATAATACCATTATTAAATTTTATTAAACTATATTCAGACTTAAAGAATAGCACTTCAAAAAATGCTTGTATTGAATTAAAAAAAATTGTTGAAAAAATTTTGACTTTATATAATAACTCAATTGTCTATAAGCTAAGTTAAGCTGATAAAAATATAACTGTGTGTGTGTGTGTGTTTGTGTGTGTTGCTTTTAAGATTCATAATAACAGAATCAACCATTTTTATATCAATAAAAATTTGTACCTTTTCATAAAAGCATTTTTAAAATGCTTTAGTACCACAGATCAATTTTTTAGTCCCTACATAACTTGCTTTTATTTTAAATTTTAACAATGTTGATACAAAATAGTGAGTAGCAAAATGGAAAACATTTTTATTCATATCAAAGTCCTATTTATGTAAATTTTTATCAAAATATTTATTTATGTATTAACAAAAAAACAGTCCCATATTCGAAAAATTTTTAATCAGAACTTTTAGGCAAAGATAATACATAATTTTGCAAGAAAACTTGAATTTCAGAATATTTCCAGTCGGAAATTCACGATCTGACAAAAATAAAAAAAGAGAACAATTAATATTATCAAAAAGAAAAAAAAACTGCAAATGTATTGTAAATGAAAATAAAAATTGGCAGCGGACAAGTAGAAGTTATGGAATTTTTCTTGATTCTTAAAATCTTATATTTCATTATCATTAAAATAAGTTTAAATTTCATTATAGTTAAAAAATATATTTTCTCGTAAAGATAGTTTTAACAGAATTAATAGCCATTGTTAAAATTGGTAATTAAATGTAGAAAGAGAAACCTGAATTGTTTTAATATTCGTGAGAAATAAGTTGATAGTATTCAGTATAATAATTCTGAAAATAAATGAATTTTAAACCTACTGTTTGATAACTTAGATTTTATATTAAAAATATAGGTATAAGTTGTTGGGTTTTCCTTTTCTTAAATCTTTTTTCTTTCTGAAATGTTTATATTCTTAATTTGCATGAACATATGGTTATTGCATATACCATTTAGGCAAATTTCTTTGTGCCAAATATTATAATTTAAATCAATTTATAACATGCTAAAAATTTTAATACTAAAAAAATTTGAAGTTGAAGAATTTTAAATATTTTATTGCTTTACAGTAAATTATTTCTATATTTCTTCAAACAAATTCTGTTTATTTATTTAAATGTCACTTTTTTGTACCATATAAATAAAATAATGCCATATAATTACAATATTGCCAAGAAAGATATATAATAAATGCCTTTGAAAGTCGAATGTGTAAAAATTTGCATTTTTTTTTCTTATATTCCTAAAATTAGCACCATTTTGAGAATAAAAGACATCAGTTTATTAATTAAACTCAGAGGATAATTGGTTTTAATGAAATTCAAACACATTTTGGTTAACTTTCATGATAAACTCCTTGATTGCCAAGTTAATTGATTGTCAAAAATATGTTTTAAAATCAAACATGCCAATAAAAATCAGAAATTAAGTTAATGAGTGATACATTCATTTATAATTATAAAAGAACAGGAAGAAAACAATAACGACCTATTTATCATAAAAAATGCGAAAAAATTTTTTTCAGTATAATGAAAGCAATTTCGACTGATTTGCTTTGATGTATTGAGATTGATATCTTTTTCATTGCGAGTAAAACAATTTAATTAGTTTAACATAAAAATGATTGACGTGATTTTTATTCTTTTCTTTACTTCCCTGAGAATGAAACATTGACACCAAGTAATAATAAAATAATAATAATAGTTGATAGAAAAGTTAGTTAATTTCTAAGTTGAAAGAGGAAAAGGAAATTTTGTCCTCATTCAGAATTTTATTAAATATTTTAACAATATTCCCGTTCTAAATATATAAAAATTTAATTAAAAAAATATATAAATTGAATAAAAATAAGATACCAGAAAAAAAATGTACATAATATACGGGATATATTGAGTTTATGCGAACGTTTTTAATAACGAATCCTTTTTCAAAAAATAATTAATAAAAAAGCTTAACATTCAGCCACAGAGTTTCAGATTAATTCATCAAGATTAAAAATATAAATACAATTCATAATGTAGCAGACGATAATATAAAATTTTCAATTATTTTATATAATTTGTTCTAAAGAAATCAAATTTGGTACAAACGTACTTTGATAAGTAAAAATATGCACGTCGGAGTGAATTTTTAAAACATTGATTAAAATTTTAATTAAAAATTTAGCAACATATTGACATTTTTCCTCGAGATTTTTAAAAGTTTCACAGAATAAGAAGGAATTTTACATAATTCTTAAAATTAAAAAAAACTATCTTTTCAATGAACCAGTTTATGTCACACATTGGTTTTTAGTAATTTTTTTAAGCAATTGAGGTATTTCGTCGCCAAAAGCAGCTGTTATTTAATAATGTAATATCATATTTCTTCAGATTATTTTCAATCTGGTTTAAAGTGTAATTAACTCCAGCTGTCGATTTGAGCTCCCTATTCATTTCTAAATTTTCTATTTCTTTATTTCTTGTTCTTCAAACATCAGAACCAGTCCTAACACGAATATGAGAACTTATTCTCTTGTCAACGTATATGAGAATTGTTCTTTTTACTTACATGCGCATATTGTTCTTTTTCTCGTATGCGCATGCATAAAGTCTAATTAAAATTTCGAGTTCGGTTTTTTTCTATAAAATATTTTGTTTATATATACTTCGCAAAAGAAAAGATAGTGATTAATTATTTGTTTTTCAAGCCTAAGTAGTTTATAACTTTCCACCATAGTTCAAATTCCGATTTCCAATTAGTCTAAATCTGAACTCGTGAAAAGATTCCAATTATTACTCAGCAGAACGAAGATAAAAACAAAAGGCATGGAAATGGCCACGTGTGTTTGAAAGTGTTCTACGTTGCCATTCGGAATTTTCTTACTCTCGGTCTACGCTCTACTAATTCTGTGGCTAATCCTGCTTTACAATAAAAGAGACTGTAATGCAAACAGTAAAAAATCTGAAAGGAGGACGATATGTCATAGCAAAACAATGTGGATTAAAGAGAAATAAAGGTGAATGTTAAAGTTGTTTATTGGAGTAATTCAGCACATGTTTTAGTTTACAAAGCAGTCTATCTGAATCCTCTCTATATACTTGTTTTATTATAAAGTACTAGCTATACCCGCGTGACGTTGCCCGTGGCATAGCATCCAAGAAGAAAAATTAGCTTTAAACTTAAGTCTAGCCTCCGTCCGATGTGACATGGGCAGGTTACGCAAAATATTTATATATTTTATATAAATATAAAAATATATATATAAAGTATCAAAAATAGTTACAAAACAATTTTTATAGCACCCATTCACAAATATTTAGACTGTTACAAATATAAAATACGATATGTCCATAGACAAAACGCAGGCGATCATTTCGAGGTTGGATTTCCTTTTTTTCGGTATAATGAGATTTGAATTACTGTTTAAAATCAGACGTAAACAAAAAAATCTTGTTATTTGCGCAAGCGCAGATTGAGGTTTTCGAGCATGCGTGGATAAATAAAAATCCCAATTATAAAACTCCCCTTTTTATTTTGATATGATTTTAATGCTCTAAAACCTTCCTCAATAAATCCTTTACAAAATAGTATAAATATCTCCAATATTCGTTAATGATTTCTCGAGTTTTTGTGGTTCCAACACACAGACACTTTCAGAAGACTTCATTTTATACTATGTATAAATGTTAGTCATGCTTTCATGAAAGAAAGAAATCTAAATTTAGAGATTTCTTAAATATTCTGTGAAGACATGCATAAAAAGCCGTTTTTAATCTTATTTTTTTTTAAATTAGAATGAAATATTATTAATATTAGAAGAAAATAGATATCAACAAAACGCATTTTGTTTTGTTTTTTAAGTTTTATATTCTTGTTAAAGGTGTATCCTTGTTCAGAGATGCATAAGAGCTATCATACTAGATATGTCGAAAAGGCAAACTGGATAGTAAAAAAATCCGTAATTTATTCTTTTTCAAAGCTAACTATTAGTGCATTTTCGAAGAGGCAAATAATGAGGCTAGACCTCTGAGGGAGGGAGGCACAGGTAGGTCTATTTAAAAATGCTATTACCCCACTTTCTACATATATAAAATTTAAAAAAAGAAGTATAAATAAGATAAAATGAAAATATATATTTGAAAAAGAAATATAATTTTTTGAATGATAAATTATCAAAATTAGAGTGTGTGCACAGAATAAGTTATTAAAATCCTTAGTTAAAACAAAAAAAATTACTTTTCATAAAATGTTATTCCATGAATTATTCATTAATTGTCTTTGATTCATTCCATTTGACAAGTTTCGTAAAATTAAAACATTATTGTTTTGTTAAAATGTTTCATAATAATTAAATACTTATATTTGAATGAATAGATTTAATTGACTAATAATACTTTAATTAATACTTCTCTTGGTATACATATCAGAAGAGCAATAAATTAAAACTTATTCATATTTTTAAGAAGTTACTAAAATAAAGAATTGAATTAAAATGAATCATTAAGGCAGTAATTAAGTTCAAGATGTGATAAATTATAAATTAAATTTTAAAATAGTTCAAAAAGAACCTGATATTGTGCATTGACTGAGAAAGTAAAATGCTTAAATCTACAATTGAGCAACATACAACAACATCAAAAATCTATTTATATCAAAACCCATTGTTATTCACATTTCTGACCTCTTGAGGAAAGTCAGTATCATTTAATATACACTGTACTTAAATGAAGTAAAAGAAAAAAAAAGAAACTAAAATTTAAAATATTGCGCAGGTTATTAAATAAATTTTCAACGTCTCCTCTTAAGAGAACAGAGTCAAAAATTATATTCACTACATAATAATAAGGCATACATTTTTTACTTTCTCTTATACGAAAAATAGAAGAAATATTAAAATCATCAAACAATTCAAACTCGGACTTTTGATAAATCTTCACCTTTTAGACATCTCTGAATCCGTAAAATAAGTTTTTGGTCTGTCTGTCATTCTGTGAAAACGATAGCTAAAAACGCTTTAAGTTAGATAGGTGAAATTTGGTACATGGACTTATGACCAAATTTGTACATTTCTATCGATATTTAATTATATCTATTCCCAGAAAGTTTATCTGTCAGGCAGATTAGTTACAAGGGAACTCAATAACTTCAAAAAGAACTAAAAAATAAAATCTCGTTCGTGTGTTTTGTATGTAAGGCCCGCCAAATTTGACGACCCTGCTCATTGCTAATAGCAACCCTTCTTGCCGAACGCGGAGAGAAGATTTGAGCAAGAGTGAAGAGAGGTCAGTCTGAGACTGAAGAGGCGAAAGATGAGGGGATAGTTTTGGGTTTCTTTAATATTTTTGATTTTGTTTGTGCTGTGTGCCCGTATCTACATGTAAATAAAAATTTGGGACTAAAATTGGATGTGATCACTGTCTGCCGCTCACACTAAAGAAACCCCTCGCAAAAAGGGGTTTTTACAATGTATTTCATTTATAAATTCTTATCAAATTTTGAACCAGATCTCTCAAAATTTTGACTAATTATTAGTCTATTCTTTCATATGCATTCAAATACAATAGCTCGTAAAAGGAATGAATTCAATTAATGAAATTCTGTTTGTTATGATTACAAATGTAGTTCCTTGATTAATTTTGGGTTCATTTGGTCAACAATAAGCTTTTAAAAATACTCACTCGTTTGATTCATTAAAATGTTAGATTCAAATCAAAAACCCATATTTCGTAAATATTGTTCGCGGATGAACTGCATAATATTTTCGGACTAACCTAAGTTCCATAATTTTATACGTGGGAAGGGAAATAAAACCTTAATTAAAGAGAATGCGAGAAATTTTTGAGATCACTTACACTGGTTAAAACAAATAAAACATGAGTGTCAAATATAGATTTAAATACTTGATCGATCAGAAATTATTTAAACTAAATTTGCTGTTCTCTAATAAATGATCTCATTGATGTGCAAAGGAAGATTTATTTAAAAAAATATTCAAAACGATTAATTTCAGCAAAGTAAATTATTTCTCAATTTACTATGAAACTTAATTTTTTCATAATACGGAATAAATTGTAGTTGTTGTTTCTTATGGCACTTGCCATGAACAAGCTCGCTTAGTAAGTCAGCGATTTAAGCCCAATCAGCGTTTCTTGTTTCGTAGTAGCACCAACTTGGGCCAAGAGTACGACTTTTGCTACTCACTCATCACATCCGCTTGCACTGTCCCTTTTTACAATCACACAAATCACAGGTAGACAGTACAGGCCAGGATAGCCTGGTTGGTAGAGCGATGGACTCGTATACCTTTGGTTGAGAGTTCGGAACTCACTGGCCAAAAGATTCTCCGTTTGTGTGGCCACCGGAGTTCGTTAAATCTATCGTGGTCACAAAGTCCTCCATGACGAGAGTAATATCATTGGCGGTAATGGGTCAGAGGTGATAGTTCTCTGTTCCAGATCTAAATTACCATTTGTGATGAATGAATGAATACGCATGAATAAAGTTCGGTCCCTAAAAAGGGTTGTGACGAGTGTGTAGCTAAGTCGTAATCTTGACTACTTGTAAAACAAGAGAAGCATATCTTCGACTTAAACTCTGCTGATGTATCAACAAGGCTTGTCCATGGCAAGTGCCATAAGTAACAACAACAGATATAAGAACAACCATGCCCGAACCCGGGACACCTAAATAACGGAAAAGACACGCCACCTCTATGCCAGGGCGCCGGCACGGAATAGTAATTGTGGAGAGTCGTGAATGACCCGATAGGTAATGGATTACATGATAGACTCAATAAATTTACGCTAAAAATTAATATTTCGTAACTATTGTTCGCTAATGCCTTCTAAGGAATTTATAGTATGACAAGAGACTATACGAGAAAGTTCTGTGGGGACTACTCTTATAGGGTTATTATAAATAACACATATGGACTTTAACTATCAACACAGATGGGTTTGAAATAGCGAGAATGTGGATCTGAAATTTTGAAATGCATCTTTCTGTCATACAAACATAAAACAAATAATCTAAAAAATAGCTTTTTAAAAATCAATTCCTACTTAAGTAATAAGGAAAATTTTGATTTTAATTACTTGTTATTTATTAATTACAATTGTTGTTCTCGTATTCCGCTTTCCAACGGAAGGAGGGGTGCAGGAGCTTCTAAGGATATAGACCACTGAGCACCATATGGCAAAAATCTGATTTCTAGCTCACACACGTCACAAAATCTTTTTACGTGGCGAACTTCTTTTAGGCATTCCATTCATTCATCCGAAGATCGTAATTAGATCTGGAACAGAGAACGATCACCTCTGACCCAGTACCCCCAGGTGTATTACTTTCCACATGGAGGACTTTGTAACAGCGACAGATTTAGCATTCACCACATTGGGGGCGTTTTTGGTTTACAGGTTCGAACTCGCAGACCAAGCCCTACGCCGTACCAACTAGGTTATCCTGGCCTAATAATTACGATTACTATAAATAATTGATCAAAAAATTATATTGGCGAAAAAGTTAGTTTTTAATTAATTAATAAAAAATGATGAAATAATATTTGGAAAAACTGTATTAACATCAAATGTCATACACTACAAGTCTACTTAAAAAATCTACTTGAATTTGATAGGATGAATAAAAAGTATTTTATTAACGATTGAAAATTTGAACAAGATATATATAGGGAGAGTGTGAACTAACAGTAGGAACTGAATAAGGAAAACAGAAATAACATTGAGCAAAAATTATATTCTCCATACAACCACTACTGAAACGCATCCTAGAACAAAGAATAACAGCGAAAGTGTCGATTCTGTTTTTACTTCCTTTGTATTTCGGGCGCGGTACAAGAAAACAAGGAAATATTCTTTACGCTACATAAATTTGGTGACAAATTTAGCGAGTAGTTTTGAAAAGGTATTGAACAATAAGTGCTGGTTTCGGATTCTATTTCTTTACATTCTTTATTTAAATTATCACCAAAAAAACTATTCTTTTTTGTGATACAATTATGTAAGAAAAGGAAAGAGATTCTAAATATATCTAGGGTGTTTCCCGTTTTGATTTTAGAATTCCAATTGGGTTACCTAACACTCCAGTGTTAGATAACCCATATATTTTAAACAAAGCCGCATGAAGATTTGTATAATCCCCTAACAAACAAATGTTACGGTAAAGCTTAAATTTGTGCTCATATTTCCGAGATAATTTATTATTAGTAATCTCCTACAAACAATGCAAGCATGTCATCAAAATGACGAATGATTACAATTAAAGTATCGATATTCAGAGCATTGTGTAGAAAAAGATAGTTGTCAAGAGATTACTAAATCTAGGCGACATTCATTTTATATTATTATGAAATGAGTATGATTTAAACAGACACCAAAAATGGAAATTATAACACTCTTCCAATTCTATATAATAGGTGAATCACGTACACGATGCAAATTAAATATGTTGTTGTTGTTTCTTATGGCTCTTTTCAAGCCTGAAGACAGACCTTTCAGCGATTTAAGCCGAGTGAGCGTCTCTTGTTTTTCAGTAGCGCCAATTAAAGCCAAGAGTATATATGACTTAGCTAGATACACTTCACTGCCCTTTTTATGGGCGGTTTTCATTCATAAATTTCATTCATTCATATACCGATCGTAATTTAGATCTTGAACAGAGAACGATCACCTCTGACCTAGTACTCTCAGTGATATTATTCTCGACATGGAGGACTTTATGATCACGACAGATTTAATGTGCGCCAGCCATCACACAAACGGAGAGTCTTCGGCTGGCGGGTTCGAACACACAGACTAAGGAATGTGAATCCAACACCTTACAACCGGGTTATTCAATTAAACATAAATAGGATATCAAAGTATAAGAAGCATTCAGGAAACAATTTTATTAAAGTGCTACAATTGGCGCTGGTTATAGTCATCAATTTGGATCCAAGCCAAAGTGATCATTATATAAGATAGGTTCTACCAAAGTGATCACAACATTCGAAATGTTTTAAAAATACTTAAATCCTATAGAGGTGAAGAAGAGGAAACCAGATAAAATAGACCACGCGATATCCTTCGTATAATTGGAAAAATCAACACAATAAAGTGAAACAGAAGTGAGCACAATAATGTGAACACACGGAAGTGAAAAAAATAATAATACAGATTTAATTTCTTAAAAGTTATCTTAAAAACTATTATCTAGAAAAAAAATGTCCCCTTTTTTGACTAACCAGCATATATTGGAGAAACCATTCATATAAATGATGCTCAACAAAAAATTCGACAAGCCATTGGAATTATCTTAAAGTCTTCAGTCTTCTGACGAGAGATAAATGGCAGGTTCAAGGAGTATTCCACGTCCCATCCTTCCCACATCTCATTTCAAATTGTCATTCTTCCGGAACTACAGATTCATGGCTCCTACACATTGCCAATTAATTAAGAAACAGCTGGGCAATTTTCAACCTACAAGCAACCTACTACTGATTAATCGTTAGTCTGAGAAAATTATCATTCTTTATTAGGAGTTCGCATTTTTCTTACATGCCCGACGAATGGCATTTGCTCATCGAGAAACTAACAATATTTGGTCGCAATATACCACTGACAATATTTGGTTTACTCACTGAATTGAAGGTGGTTGAACACTGCAAAGGATAGAGGGTCGGTTCAGTTGAAGCAACAAATCATTTTTTAAGCCCTTGATTTTCCCCCGGCTATCAGAATTGATTCTACAACCGATGGATTTTGTACGCATTTAAACATGAAAAGTCCGTCCTGCATTATTTTGATCAAGACCACTAATTTATTGTTACATTTCTGATCACTACAAGTGAAGTCTGTAGTAGCTGGCTTTGAAGACCATTCGTTTTGTCATGATTTTAACGACAATTAAATTCAAATGTCGACTAACTTTAATGAATTATTTCTTATCACCACAATTGGAGGCACTATTTTTAATTATACGTACACTGTAAACCTAGAACATTCTGATTTATTAATTCTTAATTCAAAGAGGCGAATTTAATTGGCGAAATCAGGCTATGTGTTGTAGCAAGGGGTGTGCCATTTATTTTGCAATATCCCTCAAAATAGAGAGCTATAAGCAACAAAAAAACAATGATATATCTACAGATCGTGAAATTTCGCATGAAATGAAAATCAGGGAAATCGGTGTAGAGGTAATACTTCGGAAACTTTGCCATAGTTTTTCCCTATAAGAAATATACAGAAAGGAGGGGGGTTTTTTCTGAAATTTATCTAGATATGATTATAAAGAAATGACTATTGATGCCTGGTCATGATGGTTGATGTCATGAACTTTCATATGAAATATCTATTGGCAAAATCAGTATAGTAATTAGGGTTGGGGACTCTGGATGAGTTTTTCCTCTATAAAGTATATGTAGTTCGACAATTTTTAAAAATAATTGCTCTAAAATAAATGTTGTCAGGAGATTGTCGAACATTGATTGTCCAAGTATCATGAACTTTCATATGAAATATGAAAATATGAAAACAAACCAGTGGATAAGGCTTTGTGATTGAATTTTTAATTCTCCTTATTTATTTTAAATATATAGATATAAGATTAAGTTAGGTTAAATTCTCTCATTTAAATAAGGATAATTTTTAGCAAATATTTATTTTTTCTTATTTTTTGCCTTATTTACTTTCCTACAGTTTGAAAAAGCCGTCGTGACTAGGAAGTAAATTTATCAGCTTGCATGTGTCAAGCTTCTATGGTAACCCCTCCTCTATAACAATCATTAATCATCATATAAAAAAATCATAAAATCATCAATAAATTCAGATAATAATCCTCTGAGGGGGTCCATAAAAATCCCCTCATTTTTAAATCAAACTTTCAGTTTTGTCCGTACGTTGCTCGTTCGCCGACGCCAAGAAGCCAATAAGTCTCGCCAAGCATAACTTCCACTATCATTTGAAGTCAAACAGAGATATTTTATATTGCATTTAGTAATCACATCCCTACTTCCATAAGATAAACAAAGCACTCTGAAATCAAATTGGCGATTAGAACTTGACGCTTATTACGTAAGTAATGAATGGACCTTATTCGCACCATAAATTTTGAAAATTAGCAAGATAATCTGAAGAAAAAAAATTTCAGTTTTGACCTCAGAAGATTATTGCACGTAGAAAGTGAAACAATTCGATTAAAATGTCATCAAAACCATTCTGAATTCTTATGAAACAACAAAACGACGATAAATCATGAGAATTTAATCATTTTTATGTCATAAAAAAGTCACTTTTTATGGGTATATTGAATAAAAGCAATTTATTTATTGAAGAACTGACCAAATGTGTTTACCTCAGAAGTGATTGATGTTGCAATTACTTTTTTGAGGAATAAAAGATTATAGCTGTCAGATGAAATTACAGATAATTATTGGTGTGTGAAAAAGTACATGAAATGTTTTGGCGAAATGGCCATATCCATTATTTTGATATAAAATATTACAACTAATTAAATGTTCACATTCTCAAAGAAACAAAATTATTGAAAATTCATCATCTTTGATGATATTTATCTATATAGTATAAAGGCAACTAAAATGATATTTCGTCTTTCCAACTTTAGAACATATTTATTGCTGATATATATTCTGAAATTAAAATCCAGCTTTTAATTTACAATCATTGAGTTTATAACAGTGTCAAAAATGAAAGCATAAAATAACACAGCTTATGACAAAAATATTTAGAGTAGAGTCAATTAATGAAGAGTAGAGTAAAGTTATGACGAAACATCTTTTGATTTGAAAGCTTAATTCAAATTATAAAATGATTTTTAGTGAGAAACTTTTAATTAACAATAAATAATAAAAAGCGTTTCGATAATTGTGTAAACTATTTCTGAGATTTCAAAATGATAAATGCCAAAATCGTAAAACTTTGTATTGATGCAAAACACGTGCAAATTTTATCTACAATTGTTTAAAATACTTGTATTTTTTATAAGATGCTTTTGACACACCTAAATCTCATTATGTTTAGCTGTATTTGATTTATGGTATATATTTTTATATTACAGTATCTATATATGATTTTTATCTACAAATATAAAATTCAAAAAAATGCCTTTTTATTGATCTCAATTTCATTAATGCATATTTTTCTTTAATTTTAATGTTTTTTAAATTCAATTTGATGTAACATAATTATTTGTAACAGTGACTTTATTGTTATTATCAAACTCAATAGATTTTTTTTAAATTTCCTCAAATTATTTAATCGCGTGCTTTACCGATGTTAATATTAATTTTTAAAAAATCACTTGTTTTGGATATCAATTTTAAAGTAAGATTTATACTTTCGCCTAAATTTTGGAATACACACATTTTTTAATTTGCAAGAACAGTTATTTGAAATAGGTTAATTGCATTGAATTTATATTTTTCAGGTTTAACAAAGTGTAAATTTAAAAAAAAAAGATTAAAATGTAATCTGCTATGCATATTTCGATGTATCATGTCAAAACATCATTTCTTGAAATGTCAAGCCCCACGTGCTCGTGCAAGTTAAATTATATATTTATTCATTTTAATCGTTTCATTGAATGAGTCACTTTAGTATGGCAAACGATCCAAAAAACTTTCTCTTATTTATTGTTTTAAAAAATATCGAATTTCCAATTTATTTCATTTCACATAATCACATGCTCAAAATGACATTTTTCTAGGTTTTATTTGCTGTAGCCATTAACTTATTATTTTTAATCAGAGCTTTTGTAAATGTGATGGCAACGCGTCATTAAAAACTGATTTTTTTAGATGCTCGTGCAGATAATAAAATTTCAATTTTCCGCCTAATAACTACAATGTCACAAACCTCATTACCAAAATAACACCATGTTCTGACATGATAATAAATGCATTCTAAATTAATAGTTTAATAGCCAGAAAAGGAAATACACTGAGCAAAGCAGTTGGGAGTTACAGAACGGCTAGTTACAGATAACACCAGTTTACTGAATTAAGGAATTTAAATTGATTTTTATTTTATTCAGATTTAACTTGAGTGCTTGGAAGCAATTCTATTCTTCATAGAATCAAATATTATGCATGTCAAGCCACGTCGTATCCCAAATAAAAGGATTCATATTCACTACATCAAGAACATTTTTAACAATAAATTAACTAACGAAATAGTTTGTAGTCACGTTCAGCATTCTAATATGCAAATTTGATCCTTCATGAAGTAATAGGGGGGGGGGGATTAGATTATATTTCCTCGGAGTAAACAATATAACCAATTCGTCTTTCCTGCTCTCATTTGGGCGAGCACGTGACGCGCGCTTCATCAAATCTAAATGAAAGTCGTCGGCTTCTTTTCAAACAGCCTGGAGGAAGCAAAAGTCTTCCGATAATAGGTCATCCCCAAGAGGCGGAAGTTCATGATACAACCACCTGTGAAACTGAAACGACAGCCGAGTTGAAAAGGAATTCACTTTTTCTTCCATTGCTACCGGTTAGGGAACTATAGACGAGAGATAATTTCAGGTATAGAATTTTATGGAACATTTTACCCATCGATAAGAATGATTTAGAAGTCGTAAATCAACGGATAATAATTTCGGCAGGAACTGCCTGTTGATGGTACGTCTTCTTCTTATATTAAGAGGCCCTTCAAATGGGATGGTTGGGCGGCAGAGTAGAAACCTATTTTTTTAACCTCAATTTTCAGATAAAAAAAATTCGGGGGAGCATAGAGGAGAACCTCAACAGGATGCTTAGAATACAGTTAAGTTTGGAAATAGATCTCTAGAGGTCGAAAAAGTAGTTTAAAGAAATAAATCAGAATTAATCAAGTAAAAAAAAAGTTGGGATTATTACTGACTTATGCTATTCGATTTTAGTTGGCATTTAGGTAAAAACAGAACTGTAATTCTACAAATTTACTGTTTTTAGTAGAGTAAAGTAACAAAGAGGACATTACTCAAAGATTCATTTAATGCTCTTATGTGTGATCATTAGAATCCTATTAGAAAATCTTATCCATACATCTGTATTTAAAAATTGTTCTTTCATAAGCATAAGAACTTTCAATCATTTCTTTTAGAAATCAAAGAGATTAATTCAGATAAAATTCAGTGTTTTAAACTGAAATTTCAAAGATTCGTATTTAATTTTTATTTAGAACAGTAAACATAACATTTTTTTTTTAGATTTTTACATCCTAAAAATATTTCATAGATGTAATCTATCTGAAGAATAATATGTATATTTATCTTAAATTTAGCTTTCAATTTTCATCTATAAAAAATGAAACAAAAATAATTGAAAGTTTGGAGAATAAAAATTATTATAAGATAGCAAATGTTCCCAATTTCAGTTTTAAAAATTAATGAATATCAATAGACTTTTATTTTTGTTTGAATAAGTACTCTGATTTCCTTTAGCTAATCGCGGTAAGAGATTTCAACAAAATTTTAGGCTCTGCTTAAAACTGCATTTATACTCAGACATTTGGCGTGATCTCATCCAGTTCTGGTTCCCAGGCGACAATTTGATGTCAAAGACTAGAGTATTCATAGATTTTTACATTAAAACATGGGTAAGTCAGTGACAACGTAGATAAGACAACGACTTATTGCTATCATTTGCAATAAGTCTTGGATTATTTTGCAAATGTGGATTTCTGTAAGTCAGATTGTTATCACTTATGATGAAAGTTTTTGGATATCGCAATGCCACCTATTTCCGCCACACTGTTCCAGTGTAAAGCAACTTAATTTAAATCTTTAGTTGTAAGTTCTGGAAACAGCATTTTTGAAATATTTCGACCCATTTATTAAACAACGTTCTTTTTAAATTGTATTTTTAAAAATACCACGTATCTAAATTGATTTCAGACTCACACTCGTCATTTACAACTGAGTTTAAAATTTCGCTGGGAAATAAAATTATATACATCTTGCCGTTGAAAAGAATATATTTTCAATTAGAAAAAACTATACCAGAAACTTGCATCTGAACTAAAACTAATTAATGATAAATAGGCCCGGGATCACCTAGTTTATAGGTCACTAAATACGTTCCCTTTGGCTGTGAGTTCAAACCCACCAGCCAAATACTCTCCGTGTGTATGATGATGGCACACGTTAAATTTATCATGGTCACAGAGCTCTCTGTGTTGAAAAAAATTCCACTGGAGGGTACTGGATCAGAGGTGATCGTTCTCTGTTCCAAATCTAAATTACGATCAGTGGATGAATGAATGAACTGCTTGAATGAAGTCCGCCCCGTAGAAAGGGTTTGTGACGTGTGTCAGCTAGAAGTCAGACTTCTGTTCTCGGGTGCTCAGGAATTTATACCCTCAGAAGCTAACAACATAACAGCATTTTCTTAGTTAACGTTGTTTACATTTTTATGTTCATCTAATAACCGTTAAAATGTTTATACCTTTTTTTAAAAAAAACAGTATTTTCTTAGTTAATGTTGTTTACATTTTTATGTTCCTCTAATAACTGTTGATATGTTTGATAATTATTATACTTGGAGACAAGGTGTCATTTTTTGAGAATCTAAATTCGTATCTTTTTCCGAACTGGTTCTTTGAATTGTTTTATGAAAATTAAGCTGCTTAACCTGCACTTCCGTGCTCGGTGGGGGTTGCCTTGCGGCAGCTCATCGTTATATCCGAATGGCTTCGGCCGGGACGGAGTATACCTATGCCATACCCTCAGAAGCTATTGCACCCCTCCTTCCGTTGTAAAACGGAACATGAGAAAATCAACAATAAGACTAATAAATAAAACTAATTTGCATGCTTCAAAGTTTCGTTATAGTGCATCTTTTAAATTCTTAAATAAAGGAAAATGTAAATGCCTATTTAAGCAACAAATGTCTATATGAAAGTATGAAGCCTGTTTATTTCCTTTGATAATAATTCGCGAATATGAATGTAAGGAATTCATGATTTTCGGTTTACGAATTCGTAGCATTTAATAGTACGTTCTTGAAGTTTTGTTTGATATCATCTTCTTTATAATTTTAAATTATTATTGATTTATTATTTTGATAATTAAAAATCGTGTTTTAAACAAAAATACATTCGAAATGAAATGAAATAAAATTTCTAGCATCACAATTTTTTCGAAAGATACAATTCCCTACACAATTTCTTACATAATTGTATCTTTCCTCTGTAGGAAAGATACAATTCCCTACATAATTTAAATCCATTAATGACTCTAAAGCAAAAAAATATATTTATGTATCAGCAAAGACTCTTTTGAATGTCAAAGTATTTAAGAACTTGAATGAAGGCGGTTAGAGGAGTTTTGTTGGCAAAAGCTTGAGACAAAGAAAATGAAAACGAAATATTGAATTAAACGATGTAATTTTTCTTTCTATTGTACAACTCTGTAGGCTAAATATTTTCACCATTTTAATAAGACATGGAGAATATTTATTGACTACTTTGCAACTAAGCGCAAAGGTTTGCCAGAAAGGTTGAATTTTCGGAAAAGATATGTTTTTATGGCCTTTCAACAAATTGCAGTTGAAAAGTTCATCCTATGTTCCGCTTCAAGACACCAAAAATGTCTAAAAAATTCGAATGTCGAAATCCAATATTTGCTCCTATATTAAGTTTCTAAGGTATTTATTGCATTCTTTATCAGATTGGAAATCACATTCACTGAGGAGATCCTAACTATGAAAGGCGGGGATTCTGAAATTATCTTTGAAGAACATCAGCAAGATTAGCAAAAAGCTACTGACATCAGCATCAGTTTTAACACCTTCACAATTTCGGATAATTTGGATGGCGATTGCTTATACATTTTCTTATTTCTGATGCTCAAATGATCATTACACGTTAAATAATTTTCAAAAGACATTCTTTGCTAATGTATAATTATTAACGACACGGAGGAATAGAAACGTGATGATAGTATCAAAAATAAACGGAAGTGAAATACTTATCACCATTATAAATTGTATAATTTATTGCATAAGAAAGAAAAAAGTGGAACAAAATTTACTTCCGAAAAAAAATTCTGATTTTATGTAACGCTTGAAGCAGCCAGATAAAACCCATTTCAAACTGAATTAAAGTCGTGAAAGTTTTCAGAGAAAAAAATTACATTTCAAAACAGTTCAGCCTTTTTTCGGTGTCTTGTGATCGTTTAAATCATGTCAATCATCATAATTATTGTCCCTTCACAAACTGATTAACAGATCGAGTTTATTCAGAATTGACCTCAATATTTTTTATCTCGTGTTAAAGCAAATATGACGCGAAGATTCACAAATCGTTTGGCTCATGATTTAATTATTTTTTGATGTGGAGTTTTTTCAGCTTAACTTTCGCTGTTTAAAGATTAATTTTAAAAAATGGCTTTTTCACATACATTGTTTTTTACTGTTTTGACCATATTTTACGCATTATTTGCTCCTAAACCATGCAAAGGCACTTTCGACATCAATGATCGCCAACTTCAAATGGTTGCCGACAGTTTAACTATGAAAGAATGCCGCAAATTGTCTGAATCATTACACGAGAAGACTTTTGCATTGCATGAAATTCCAAAAGGTTAGTATTATTAACATAAATATAAATGACAAAAAACTTTTCTATTAATTTTTTAAGCTATTGTATTCTTCCTTCCTAATTTGGTATTTATTTCTATACAAAAAATATGTTATTGTATATGTGGGAAAAGTGAAGTTCAGTGTGCTCCTTCCTGCGCCAAGGATGCCAAGTCGCCAATAAAGATGGTGTACAAAGTACACGAACACTTCTGCGGAAAAGTTACGGCTACCACTTTCGGAAATATAATTAGGAATATTTCAATGATGAGTATTTTTTTTTCCAGACTGCTGCACCGGTCTGTTGGATGCAAAGTAAAAATTAATGTATACACCTTCGGCATCAATAGAAGGCATCGGGCAGAATTTTTGTAACTTATTTTTTAAAAAAACCTACTATAGCTTCGCTAGCAGCGGGAACAGGAACTCAGCAACTTCACTAGCACATTGAATATAATAAATGTATGGATAATAGGAACAGTACATAATCAATCATAATTTGGTGCAACAGGAGAGATCATCACCCCCTTTTCGCCAAGGATATTTAGCGCCAAATATGACAATCCGATGTTGTTGTTGGAGGATATCTTCCTCCGGGAGATAAAACGTAAGAGCGTGGGGAGTTGGCGATTTTGAAAAGTGCGCTAAGGGGGTGATGTTTTCTACGGATCACCCTTCATAATTTAATGCAAACAGTACATAATTTCAAACAAGAATCTTTTCCTAACTTCATCAACTCGTATATGCGTATATCTATATATTCCACTCACTTTTCATCTACTCTGCGGGTTTGAAATAGCATTGCGGGCAACATAGTCAACATCATGGCTCTTGTGCCATTAAAATCCAAAAAAATAAAAAAAATCCAAATTGAAATATTGTCTTCCATCCCATCTACCCGACGTCCATTCTTGCAAAATTGCCAACATAACAAATTATCAAGAGAATCAATCGCTAGAACTCTAAAAGAATTACGAGAACTGCGAATAATTTTATTGCAGCTGACTTTTAAAATAAAAATGCAGACGATTTCGTAAAGTAAGAATTCAGGCGATTTTTTTAAGTAGCAAAATGACAGTTAAAAATTGCAAAAGTATAAATATTTTCTGTTTGTATTCATATTAAAAGTAAAATTACAGCATTTCATTAGCTGTAAAAAAATTTTAAACACAACAAAGAACAAACTTAAAGACTTTCATCTATATATTTATTTTTCAAAAAATAGAGTAGTTTATGTACAAACCATTGTAAAAAGTAGTAACCAAAATAGCATTAGAGTTGCTAGAAGAGCGTTCCGTTGGGTAGCCATACTGGCGACATACTCGGGGGACACACTAATCTTCACTTCAACCATATATGTTTAAATGTAATATTTCAATAGTTTTTTTCTACATAAAGAAGAAAATTAAATAATGCTGCATGATTCATCTCATATTTGACTATTTAATGTATGAAATTGATCTAGTATTTTTCTCCTACTTCAATATAAAATTATTAATGGAAGCTATTAATTAACGGAGAATAATTGGTGATTCATCGGATACATTTGGCGAGTTTTGGCTCTTTTACTGCTAAATAATAAGTGCCTTATTATTCGCGTGAATTTCAATTAATAGAAGGTACTTACGTATTATACCGCCCAACTTTATCGCCAAACTTGAAGTCGTCGCCAATGAGTTGCTAAACCGCCAATTATGGCAATCCGGCAATGATGTAATCCATTGATCTTTATCGCCAAACTTAAATCCGTCGCCAATGAGTTACTAAACCGTTGGCGATCGTCGGCGAAGACGGTATAATACGTAAGTACCAAATAGAAGGTTTTAAGGAATATAATAAAACCAGTTCTTCAACTCAAAATAGATTTTTGAGGGAATAGTTAATAAATTTTGAATGTAATTAAATTAATGAATATAATTTAGTAAGATTGAAAAAAGTGCATTAAATTAACTAAATACAAAGATGAACAAATTTTGTTAATAATTATTAGTATTACACCAAATGTATATGTATGACAAGAGATGAAAAATTCGCCTTTAACCACATTTAAATAAAACGAATACATGAACTCGTATTAAAAACATAGAAGAAATAATACATAAAAAATAGTCTGCAGTAAGCTAGAAAAGTTTACATATTTAATACGTGGTACCTAATCATTTTTTTAAACATCTTAATAACTTTTTTTAGTATTTTTCCGTTAGCGAGAAATCGCTAACGGAAAAACTGTACTCTTCACTTTAAGCCTAATGTAGGCTGCATAAAAGTCAATTTGCATTCTATAGGTGACACTGAACCAAAACAAGTGTCCTGCTTACGACTTCTCCAACACTGGAACACCCACGAAGGCAAAGGTCAAACGTTTCACCAATTAGCGGTCAGACTGAAACAGCTGGGCCATCACGACGTTGCTAACCGATTATCTCAATCTGTATCCGATGAAAAAGTGGGTGAGGTTCAAGATCTCTTTCTCAAGGATCCCTTCAAGTCCAAAATTCACACGAACTCCCCTCTTCTGCAGGAGAGCCCCCACGTGCAGACCGTGCCACCGAGTAAGAAACCAAACAATTCCTGGACTTGCTACGAGGTGGCAGAATTGGTACTTTTCGTCACTGCAAGTTTGATTTTTCTGGGCCTTTGTGTTCTGCTTTTCGTTAAATTCTTTCTACCAGATTCGTTCGTGCGCATGCGGGCTTCCTTATACCAATCTTTTGTTGGAAAGAGACCAGGGGACGAAGATATATATTTCATTATGTAAAAGTTTGTTTTGGTACTAATGGAATGGCATATTAAAAATTAATTCTGAAAAATTTAAATCAATTTTCTGGATTTTGTTAATATATTATATTTATCGAATGGAATCTTGTTAGCAAATTTATGTAAAGAAAATAAATTGTTATGTTAATAAAATTTGAGCTAAATTAAAGATACCAATAAGCTGATAAAATATCAAATGGTATTTCATTAATCCTACAAAACTATAACATTTTTTAAAAAAATTATTAAATATTTAATGCGATTTTTTAAGTTAAACCATCGAATATAGATATGACAAGAACTATAGCTAAAATTAACGATAATTAAATGTATTTATAGCAGAACCAAAGCAAGAAAATGGCACGCTTTTCCTCAAAGGCACACACTCGACATATCTCATCGTTGAAAAATAAAATAAAAATAAAAATATTTTGTCTTTAGTGAACCTTAAGTTTAGTACTTCATAAGACAAACAGGCTTGGTTAAATATGGCCAAATCTTGCTCTTATGTCATTCAAAGTTATTTGTACAATCTGGCCAGATGTCAATACTAAGTACGTCTGCCAGGATTTTATTTGATAATATCTTTCAAAAATTGAGCGCAGTAATCAATGGTACAAGATAGTTCATAAGGTATATGGAAGTTGTGAGTTATTACAAATAACGACTATTACGACTGGGAAATTCGGTAGTGATTTGTTCTTGTAAAAAATAATCAATGAGACAGTGTTTTTCATATTTCTCTCGAAAACATTAGTTGGAAGTGCAAGTGAGCATTAATGATATTTATTTGGAATAAAGACTGGCGAAATCGAACCAATCATTGGGGTCGGATGATATTGGTCCTTTTGGGTTTGTTTGGTTTTTAATTATATGGTGGGTAACAACTAAATGGATAATATATTAAAAGATTTTTAAAAAATCGTACTAATGAATTTTATTTGACTTAGTGCATGTAATCTGACAGGGCTATAAATACATTCGAGTCCATTCGTCCAATGTCATAACCACTCAGTAAACATGAAACAAACGTAACTAACACAAGATCGTTTGTATAACGTTTGATAAGCTACTGTATACTTTGTTTGGTAATCTTTTCTTTATTCAAAATCAAAAATTGATTTCAAAATTGAACACCAGAGCCACATTTTAAGTACAGCAAGTGAACATCAAATGAATCCTTTCATATTTTATGATTCGTGAAATAAAACACTCTCTAGCAACATGAAAACATATATCACTTTCTAAATAATATTTCGAGCATTATGTACCTACCTTTTAAATATACTTGAAGAATTTAGGTATCTATATTATTCATACAAATTATATATATCTTACCAATTAATAAAAGACTTTAAAATTTATTTCTATTACAACGGTTTTAGAGCACAAGCTTAGCAAAACACAACGGGCATCTTTCTTTAATTATGTAATCACGATATTTGTATTTAAAAAAAGAAAACATCTACTGTATCCGGGTCAAGAGGAACTAATATTATCATGCATTGAGTAATTTTTATTAATTGATCCAAACAGCAAAGAAGAAGAAGAAGAAAAAGGTAGCCATTCATCCGTAAATACAAACGAATTACCGATTAATAGATGATCCTTTTGGGACCGCTTACAGCTGATTTGTTGATGTGCCAAGAGTGTTAAATAGTAGCTCTGCTCACACAATACTGTTGCTCGCGTTTTTAACCAACGGTATCCGCAGTTTGTTTGCAGGTGATGCATATTTTTCTATGTTCTGACCTCCTTCTATTCTCAAATTGCTCCGAAAATTTTAATGATTTTCAATTATTTGCTCCGCTGCGATTATTCACGCTAGAAAAACTATATCATAAGAGATGATTAAGTAATTTTAACTATTGATACTTTCAGCCATTATAACATTGCGACCTGTAAGCTTTAGATGCATTAATTCTAATGAGCGAGAAATTAAACTTATTATATGCATTAGTCATTTACTATAGAGAAAGATTTAGAACCTCAAGATAGCTTTAATGATTTTGAATGGATATCGTATTTATATTTATTTACAATTCTTATTACGAGTAAATAATAATCACATCACTGTAACAAAATAATTTGACTTCTGAAATAAATAATATTTCTTTTTGATTACTGGATTTTTTTCCATTGATCCACTTTTTCAATTACTACTATTCATTAGTTGTTGTTGTTTTATTAAAAACTGATTTTCTCGCTAAAAATCTTCATTTCCACACACCCCAAATAAGTAACGAATTCAGTTTGTTTTTCCCTCACGCTAACGAGGTTAGGCTTAACATGTTTTTGGCCGATTATTTCAAACGATTCTGTTTATTTTCGTAGTGTTTGAGGTATTTAAAATTAAACTTCGTTAGCTAATCGATTTTTCGAATTCATTTTGAAGTACTTCCGAATTAAAATAATACAGAATAAAGAAAAAGAAAATTTTTAAAATCTGTATTACGTTACATCAACTGGCGTGGAAAATGCACGCATTTCCGTTGCCTCAATTGGTGTAGAAAATTCAACGCCAATTGAATCTGTTCTGATTAATTTAAAGGATACGAACTTGATTTTGTTTTGGACAGGTATAATTTTTGCTCAATTATTTATATTAATTATAATTATTTAATAATAATTTAATTATTAACTAATTATTATATTAATTATAATTATTTAATAATTATAATTGTTAACTAAAATAAAATTTTCCTTTGTTTATTTAAATAGGAATGAACTTAATTTTTTTATCAAGTATATCAATTGCTTTAATACTAAATTCAAAAAAAATAAATAAATAAATAAATAAAAGAGTCGATCGATAAGGCTTGTGAATAGCGCAATTTATCTCTAGATAATCAATATCGGTGTAATTTTTATGAGGAATATTTAATTTTAAAATTTATATATTATACTTATGATACATCATGAATATTAAGTTTTTAAATCAATTTGAAATATTATATAGCAATGGAGTAAAACCATCTTTTTTTAAAAAAACTTTTAAATTATTACTTTTAAATAAATCAACGGTATCATCAAATTTGTAACAAAGTTATTTATTAAAATTTCACTAACGTGTTTTTTCAATTATACGTCTTTTACAACAGTCCTTTGAAAGATTTATAAAAAGTGCTTAACTGTATTTTAAATTTAATTTAATTGTGGACAGATTCAGTTTATCTGTGTCATCTACATAATTCTATTACATTTGTATTCTCGTTAATGAGTCCACTTCAAAATGTGTTGTTGTTGTTACTTATGGGGCTTGCCATTGGACAAGTCCCCCGCTGATACAGCAGCAGATTTAAGCCGAAAGGAGAGTCTCTTGTTTTTAAAAGTAGCTTCAACTAGGGCCAAGAGTACGACTTAGCTACACGCTCACTACATTGATAGCTTGCACAGCCCCTTTCTACAGGGGGACACAGTCACAGATCTCACAGATACCACACAGAAGAACAATCATGCCTGAACCGAGACTCCCAGAACACGAGGAAGACGTGCTACCTCTGGAACCAGAAAGCCAGTACTTCAAAATGTGAAATTCTGAAAGAAGCTATCTTTAAATAAAGATTAAAATGAAATCTGCTTTGCATATTTCAATGTATCATGTCAGAGCATTATTTCTTGAACGGCCAAGTACCACGTGCTCCTGCAAGTTAAATTACATTTTTATTCATTTTCATTGTTTCATCGAATGAGTCACTTTAGTATTGCAAACGATCCAAAAAACTTTGTCTCGCATTGATTGTTTAAAAAAATATCGCATTTCTTATTGATTTCATTTCACATAATCACATGCTCAAAATGACATTTTTCTGGGTTTTATTCGCTGTGGTCATTCACTAATTTTTTTAAAAATCAGAGCTTTTGTAAAAGCTATGGCAAGACGTTATTAAAAGCTAATTTTTTGAGACGCTCGTGCAGATAATAAAATTTCAATTTTTCGCCTACGGGTTTTTGTTGACGCCAAAAACCTCATCCCCAAAACAACATCATGTTCTGACAATATAAAAATCGAATGGAAAATTCTGTCTCTGCTCTAATACCTTATACAGTGGTTAAGAAGAACAACAATTAAATGTGAAAATGCAATTTCGTTTTCAATTCTGTACTACATTGCCATAAGTTAAAACCTACCTTCTTTATTTGTAGATTTCCCCAATCCCAAGAGCATAAATTTGTATTCATATTCCTTATATATATTTCATCTATATGCATTAATATATTTCGAGAGTATTCGCATGAAATTAGATTGGATCTAGCAAACCAAACTACATGCAAATGTAGCCTAACCAAAGGAGACAACTATTCTCTCACAATATAACTGCGGTTATAAATAAAACATAAATTCTGGGAAATTACACGAATCATGTATTTTTGAACCTCTGTTTAAGTACCCCATTCCTATGAAACTCGTGAGAGCCATTTCAATAATAAATAGGCAATTAAATGTCCAAAAGCAGCGTTAACCCACATTTCTTGACTATGTGATGGCCTAAACAAAGGTGATATTGTACCGACGAAAACTAACCCAAGTTAGGGACGTGTTTTTCTAATTCAAGGTCAATGCTGCGAGTTAAAAAGTACGATGTTTACTGTTCGATGTTTCCATATGGCAATGCCCGTGGTTTGAATTTTGTGACAATGCTCGGAGGGTATTGCAGCCTGTTACCTTTTACTGAAATATGTAAATAACATTGTTCTAGATGAGTTTAAATAGGTTTATCACTTACTGATAAGAAAGTAAGGTAAGTCGAGGAAAAGTTGTAAGATGGACGGTATACAAAAGGAATACAAGAAGATTAGAATGAATCACCATGCAATGAATGTCCGAGGCGGTTATTAACATGCCGGGCACGCTCTGATCTGATTTTTATATGTGGTAACATTCGGCAAGACGATTTATTTATTTGCCGATTGAGTGAAAATTGCAGTTGATAATATCTTATTGGATCTATACCAATGGATTATTTTGAAGATTTCCTGTGCATTTAATAAATCAATAGATATTTTCTTTATTTATTATCTGATTGACTAATAAGCATAAATGTAAACTGTAACTTGTAAAAAATAAATTTAATAAGATTTTGGAATATCCGTAAAAATGAGGAAAAAAGTTATTATTCTGATTGTAAAAAAAAGTTTTCCAAATAATTGAAACTTTATCATCAACATGAATGCAATTTAATAGTACTTTCGACTAAAAAAGTGAAACCAGAGTTTTATCTAAAATTTGGTTAATTAAAAATCTATTATCTTTTGTTCTTTTTGTTGGAAATAAGTTGAATAGATTTGAAATGAATGATTTTCAAGAAATTCTGTCTTTGAAAACTACTTGTAGGATCTGTTTTTAAGTGTAAAATGTTCGAAAATATTGAAAAGAGAACGTTTTATTGAAATTACTGTCATTACTATATTAAAGAAGGTGCGTTTTGTTAGAAGGAACAATTTCAATGAAAAACAAATCGAATGACATATGCAGATACAAATGCACATAATCGAATGTACTATAAAATTAAGTACAATATACGATAATTTGCCTTGGAATTGACAATTTGTATGATTTGCATCACTGAATTGTTGATTAATATTTGAATTTAGAACTCATATCAGTATGATTTATTTAAATACTAGGAAAAATAGGGATGCACAATCAAGAATTTTAATAATAGTAAAATATAAAAAGACTTCTTACTTTATTTCGTAATTTTCTTGGCTTGAATTTCAGCAGAATCAAAAAGGAATTAATGAATAATGGCAAGATATTTATAAAAAAGATATATTATGATAATATGTGTATGAAAACTGTAAAAAGAGAAACAACAATCAAGAATTTATATTGATAAAAAAATTTAAAATATTATGTTGTAATTTATATATTTGATATGTTAGCATCGATTATGGAAGAATTTCGGATTCCTTTAATAGTTAAGCAAGATTCCTAACTTTTTTATCCATCACACTTCAAAAAAAATATTTTTGCAAAATTTATATAAAATTCTTCTTGCTTATGTTTCTGCAATAATGATTTTTTTTTTTTTTCATTTTCGAAATTTCTTTGGATAACAAAATTTATTATAGTGAACAAAGATAACGAGAAATGGAGGTCTACAAAATGATATGTCCATCTCTACCATATTTATTAATGCATTATTAATAGCATGAGCGCTTTATCGGCAGTTTTTGAGTACATATAACTAAAATCGGTACAATTTAGAGTTTTAAAATCTTAGATTTTATCCCTTCAATAAACTCAATTATACATGAGTATAGCCGGTGTCCTGACATGAGGTTGAGTGCCTCCGCTGAGAGCTGGGCGTCCCGGTTTCGGGCATGGTTGCTCTTCTGTATTCTATCTGTGAGATGTATGAATGTGCCTCCCTGTAAAATGGGACTGTGAAGTTTGCTAAGTTTGCTCATAAACTTCGCTTAAATGTGTCAGTTACTTTCAATCATATTCAGAACTGTTAAATTGAAAATCATATCCCCATTTAATTGAATACATCTAACGATTTTAATTTACAACCATCGGTGTCTGAGGTAGAAATCCAATTATAAGATCCAAATCTATACTTCATTGGACGAAGTATTCTAATGAAGTTACTATTTAATATTCCATTATATTATTATAACCAGTAATTGTCATCTGCCACCATCGAAATTATCTGGTCAATTACCTATTGAAATGGATCCGATAGAGAGTACGAAATTCCATGTCAAATAATCGTCGTTCGGCGAAGCTATCGAAAAAGGAAAACCTTTTTTTCCTCCTCGTCTCCATTGTCTCGGAGAGTCGTCAACCTCCAATTGTAGCCTTTCTGTTCACCGCTAGAATCCACTTTTGTTTTTCTCGCCAAAAAAAAGAAAAAAAAATTATCTGGCTGTCGTAAGAAAGGATAAAATCACGTTTTCGCTCTTTATTTCCTTTAACGGCTGAAGTTCGGGATCGGGTATAAATAAACAGCAGACGAATTGAATGAGATTCATTGTGAGGGCGAATCGATATGTGCTAAAAGGACTGGTGCGAGTGGAAGTGATCACTTAGCACCATCAATCTAAATGCGTTTTTAAATTATTTAAATTGTGTCAGAGGGTGAAGAACCCATTTAAGGGATTATTTTGCCTTATTTTGGTAAAGCGACGTGAAGAAGAAAAGGCAATCTGTATTTATTTTGCTAGAACCTACAGGTCTTCTTTTGCTATAAAAAGATGTACGGTAAATATAAGGCGTCAAAGTTTAAAGGATAGTGAATGTTGAATGATAATGAGAGACGAACAATAACATTAGTATACCATAACTTTTCAAATGCATAGACCCTATTTAAACATTTTCGTTAATTATAACAAACAATATAAGAAAATTAAGTCAATTTCTACTTAGGTCAACAAAGAAACTTTTTTTTATTATTTTAGTTACTTTTTATTAAATGATTACAATTAATATAAATAATTGATCATAAAATTATACCTCACCAAAACAAAATTAAGTTGGTATCCGTTGAAAATAAATCAGAACAGACTCAGGACACAATCAGAACGCACTCAATTGGCATTGAGGTAACGCGATACAGATTAGAAATTTTTGATTTCCTTTATTCTGTAATATTTTAATTCAAAAATACTTCGAAATGAATCTGAAAAATCAATCAATTAACGATGTTTAATTTTAAAGGTATCAAACATTAAGAAAATAAACAGAATGTTTTGAAATAATCGGCCGAAAACATGTTAAGCCCTAATCTTATTAGCGTGGGAGGGAACAAATTGAATTTGTTACTTATTTCGCAGTGGGGAAAAGAAGATTTTTATCAAGAAAGTTAGTTTTTAATTAATTAACAAAAAATTAATGAATAATTATTTGAAAAACTATATTAGTATCAAATGTCATCCACTACAAATTTAAAAATATTTACTTGGATTTGAGTGGATGAATAAAAAGTATTTCTTTAACGACTGAAAATTTGAATTATATATATATATATATATATATATATATATATATATATATATAGAGAGAGAGAGAGAGAGAGAGAGAAATAATAGGTATAATTGAAAAAAATCTATAATTTTTGATGGACATAAAACTGCATTTTAAAAAGGGATAAGTTCTCATTTCTATCTGCATGTATATTTTCATAATATGGACTGTTTTGTATTCAGGACAGTGAATCGAGTATCTTTTTAGAATAAAGCCACTTCATTAGATATAAAATTCCATACAGGTCTACAATTCCTAATTTTGAGCAGATACAAAACAGCAAATACTTCGTAAATTACCTTTTTAAATTATAATATTTAGTATATTAGATTGAACAGCCAAACGGTTATTTTAATAAATAATGATTATTTAAAGAAAAATTAAGGGAATAAAATTTATTTCTCCTTTATATCTAAAACGTTTCTTTAAAAAGCAAATTTCCAGAACAATAAATAAACATTAAAATTTATGTTACATTTAAATTAAGAACAAAGATATCTTTCTTTTGATAAAAACAAGCCAGTTGCGATCTTGAGAAAACTCTTAAAAATTTAAAAGGTGATAAAGTATACAAAAGAAAAAAATATATTTTAGTTTCATCATAAATTACCATTGAGGCACATTACAAAAAGTAAGCATAAATGTAAAGCTATAAATTACTAGAGGCATCGTAAGAATTCCTTTACAGAAGTTATAAACAAAATTTAGAACAGCGTCTGTCAATAATGACATATATTCGAAAGTGTTAAATGAAAAAAAAATATATGATTTCAAAGTCACAAACGTTATGTGTTATTTTATTCAACGTTAAAATGTAAGCCCATCCTTCTATTTATGCTTCTTGACGTATATTTATAATAAATCTGAGAAATTTCGAATAATTATGTGAGTATTGTAAAGGAAGAGCACTTGTCAATGATGCTATAAGAAAATGTATGAAAGGACTGATAAACAAGGATATAAGAAAATCATTCCTTATAAACATTTCCGACCTTATTTGTTCTTTGTCCCCCCCC
>JAOUZG010029590.1:2411188-2470034 GCA_026289955.1 Argiope argentata
TGTGTGTGTGTGTGTGTGTGTGTGTGTGTGTGTGTGTGTGTGTGTGTTAGGTGTCTCTAAGTCAGAAAAAAAACTGTCTGTTTATGGAGACCCAGATAATTCATAAACAGGAAAACTTGAATTATTATTATTAAATATACATTTTTTGAAAATAGTGTCTTTTTTTGTTTAATTGAAATGAATTTATTCTTGCTTAGCTTAAAGGTATATTAATAATATGTATCATAATTCCTTTATTTATTATCAACGTTGTAATTGTCTAAATTATAATTACTATGAAATATAATCACATTTTACAGTTTTTAAATATTTTACGTATAATTTTTTAAATACAGTTTACTGGTTTTTAAATATTCTAAATTCAATTATTAAATCATGTTTTAATTGTTTTTGATATTCTATACATAATTATTAAATCACATTTTACTGATTTTAAATATTCTAAATATAATTATTAAATCACATGTTACTTGTTTTAAATATTCTAAGTATAACTATTAAATCAAATTTCGCTGGTATTAAATATTCTAAAGATAATTATTAAATCACATGTTACTTGTTTTAAATATTCTAAATATAATTATTAAATCACATTTTGCTGGTGTTAAATATTCTTACACATAAATTATTTTAACTTTCGTCAAAACATATGTTGAAATTTCTAATATTTATTATAATTTCTAATAATTATTATATTAAAAAACAAAAATAAAACATATAAAGTATAAATAATTACAGCAATAATTATATATTCTTAGACGTTTTCTTTTACTGAGTTTTTCTTGAAAATTAAACGAAATTCGGTGAATATGATTTTATCATTAATTTCTAACAAGAGACCTTACTAATCAGCCGATTTCTTAGTGAACATCTTTATTTATGTTCGAAAACGCATGTACCTGAAAAAAATACAAGCAACTTCCTCAAATTAATATTGAGTGTTTCTTTTAATTTTCATATTTTATTTTGTTATAGGTAATTTTGTTATTATCTTCAAAGAGTGTTGTTTTAATGTATAATAAATGATGATTACTAATTGTCTATTTCTATTCATCGAACACACATAAAATGTATTGCGCCACTTTCATAACGGAGTCGTCAATCATGCAAGAAAATGTAGCAACACTGCATAATATAATAATAAGGTAAAGTTAGATGATATCTACTTTTTCATGTCACTTTCATATCAAAATCGTAATGAAAAATTAGCTTTAAAAAAAAACTTAAAATAAGTTCGTGCATGTTTTTGTCATTCAAAAAATGTTAACAAATTTGAATAAAAGAACTCAATACAAATTCATATTATATATATGCATATGTGTGTATACATTTTTATTAATCAAAACAAATTCTATAATAAAAATAACTTTTGATGCGTTCCAAATGTTGTATGTTCTATGAAAATTACTATAATCAAAGCTTACTTTCCCAAACCACAATTTAAATGTTCAAATTTAATCGAATTTCCTTCAAAGTTGTGATTTGTTTACTAATAATCGATAAACGTGGAGAACAGAAAGAAATGTTCTTGGGAAAACCGGTGGGAATTTCTGAAGTCAATGCTATTTCCCAAGGACTGGTCATTTACCATCAAAAACATTAGCTGCTGCTCTCAACTAAGCGAAAATCATCTGTCTGAGAATGCGGGTAATCTGGTATGATTTATGTTCTATTCGATGTTCTTTTTTTTATCGAACGCATTCATTACAGAGATGATGCTAAGAAAATTAGCTTCCTTCTTATTTAAAACCTAAAGCTATTATTAACTATGAACATTCCACATGCAATGTTAATTTCTTTGTGTGTGGCTTTTTAGAAAATGACTAAACTTGCCAACAGAGAGAATCAGTTTTTGATTCTTTACTACAGACTTTAAACAAATGTTCCGAATCGTACCATTTTTTAAACTATAAGTAAATAGCTCATTATTAAAAAAAATATTCTGAACTTATTTTTAAAAGTTATTTTCTGAATAATTTTTAATTTTAAGTATTTATAGATTAAGATCATTCTAATATGGCTAATACGGTTAAATCGGTTTGAAAAAAAATATAAGAAAAGTATCTATAAAAAAGCTTATTTTCACTTCTGTCAAAAAACATTTTGATCATTAACTGTTTCATTATATCTATTTTTATCATGTCAGAACATGATGTTAATTTTGGTATGAGATTTTGGCGTTAATAAAAATTCGTTGGCGAAAAATAAAAATTTTATTATCTGCACGAGCATCTCAAAATAATCAGCTTTTAATAACGTGTAGCCATTGCATTTACAAAAGCTCTGATTTTTAAAAAAATAAGTTAATGACTACCACAAATTAAACCTAGAAAACGTCATTTTGAGCACATGATTACATGAAATGAAAGAAATAGAAAATGGGATATTTTGTTTAACAATTAATGCGAGAAAAAGTTTTTTTGAATTGTTTGCAACACTAGAGTGACTCATTCAATGAAACAATTAAAATGAATAAAAATACAATTTAACTCGCAGGAGCACGTGGTGCTTGGCCGTTCAAGAAATGATGTTCTGGCATGATACATTGAAATATGCATAACAGATTCCATTTTAATCTTTATATATATATTTTTTATTTTTATATACTATAGTTTGCCTCTTCGAATTCTTAAATTAAAGCTGAAATAGTCTGATACTTTTGATTAATGTACAGCTTCAATAGCTCAATTTGTACTCTCGAATTTTGAAACAAATAAAAATCTTATGTTCTTAAAGCGAATCAACAAAGTTTTAAGGCTTTCATGAAAAATTTGCAAATATTAAACCTAAATTTTTCATTTCAGGAGTTAAAAATATGATATGAATATAGAAGCTCAGTTTATATCAAGAAAAAATAATTTATCAACCAAATCTTCATTTCCATATCGCAAGAAAACTGCTTTTAATTAATTTTCATATTTAGTTTAACAGAAATTACACGTATTAAGCACTGTTTTTACAGCCATTTATAAACTTTTCTACTGTACTTTATTTATCTCATTGCTTATAAGAGGTACTTAAAAATGTATTTTAAATCAATTAAAAATTAACAATTTGAAACGAGTCATTCCTAATCGAATTTATACATTGCATTCAATTTCTATTGCCAGAAAGGCTAAATAATTTTATAATTTTAATACCGCCTATTATTCAAAATTCATTGATTATGATACTAAAAATTGTCTAAGTACAAAGAAAAAAATTATTCTTTTGGAACTACTATTCCTATGAAGTATTTAGTTACCAATCAAAAAATTGAAATCCTTATGTTTCATATCTATTAGATATTCCAAATATGTTATATCAAAAATCCAATAATCATGGAATATTAAATCAGATATTATTTATTTTTCATATCAAAGAATGTTGAAAAAATGTGGATATCGAATTAAAATCCCTGTAATTTTATCTTTTCATGTTTTTCTGTTATATACAAAGCACAGATTTTAGCTGAATTAATAATAATAAATGGTAAAAGTTTATTATGACAAAAAATATTAATAACAAAATCTTTTTTTGAAGTTTTTAATAATCATATTTTCTAAGTAAATTACGATTTAATCAAGCAAGCACAAAAAAATGATATTTTAAATAAGCACAGTAGAGCAATCGCGGTCTGTGATAACTTTTACTTAATCGAAATTGAATTGCTTTGTTTTAAATCTGATAAGAATGCGAAGCGAGAAGAAAATAAAACAGTTTTAAAACTAGTTATCAGACAATTTCTAAGCGCGAGTGCTTAAATATCCAAAAAATAAAACTCAAGAAACCAGTTTTAACTATGATGAGACAATAACCAGAATGCAATGGAATGCGCGATTAGTTTTGTCATATGACTATGACATAATGTAAATAGACTTAAATTTGAAAGTAAATTTATTTTTTATCACACAAACTTATAAATTGATGAATAAGTATATTTATTATATTAGCATGATGATAAATATATCAAGATAAAAATAATAATTGTGAAAAATATTTTCTTATTTCATTTCGTTTCCAAAAATTAGTTTTTTAGAACACAATAAATTAATTACAATATTCTTCAAAACAGTAAGTTATATCTAAAACATACAGATTATTCTAAAGATTATTTTTTTATAAATGGGGCAATTTTACTGTATAATAATTTTTACTTTATGGTTCTAATATGGAAGAATATTTTTGTGATCGAACCGTAAAAAAATAAAATTAATATTATTTAATATTAATATGGTATAATGGCAAAATTTTACCTCATTTTTCCTTAGAAAAAATTTTTCATGTTTTCTAAATTACCAAAAAAAGATATATAATATCTCTTCTTTCTTTTTACAAGAGTAATGTTCTTAATACTTTGTTCTGAAAAATGTTTTTAAAAGAGTTGCCATTCAGTACGTCTTCATGAGAAATAAAATAAACAAACGACAAAAGAAATTATTGCTGAAAATCGGTAATCGTTTGCATAATTATTCAATAAGAAACTTACGCTTTGTTTATATTATGAAGAATGGTATTTTAATTTGCCCAATATGTTTAAGAATAAATAAAAATTAAATAAACACAAAATGTCTCCTATATTAAGCAAAAAAATGTCCTATGAATGTTCATCTTTCATAATAATAATTAATGTTTTTTTTCACATAAACTAAATTCGCGTGATTACAAATAAATAGTATCCTAACAACAATGTGGATTTTTTTAGTTTTCTTTCATTCAATGGCAACAATGTCAATTCAACTTCTAAATATCGGAATTAACTCATCAGAAAAAACATTTTCAATTACATTATTCATAAATTGCTTAGATAAACAACGGATGTTGATTAATTGTTGGGGAAGTATCAGAGCTATGCAAACGTGCCAGTTTAAAGTAAAATCTATTCTGCTACTAAGTGTAATCCTTTCAAAATGTTGCTACCAAGGCCAGTTAGGTGGAAGGAAAATATAAATTGTTTAAGTACAAAAGGCTGAGTAATTGTTCATTCAATTCGCTTGATGGAACATCATTTAAACAAGTTATGCTTGCTTTCAGGGTGGCCTTCAAGTTTTGAGTATCATTCTTTTGAAAAACTGTTTACAATAAATACCCGTTTCTTTTCCATTAATGGAATTTTCCCGCGTAAAAATCTGAGAAGCTATTTTCTTCTTCTTTTTTTAGATTCTGCTTATGAAATAGTGTGTGCTAGTTTTCAGTAAACGTAATATGACAACTTCGATAAATAAAAGTTCGTGTGATGATGAGTTCTTGTCTCTGGATAATGCTGTAAATATTTCAAATATTTTAATGGTTTGATTTACCTTTTAACAAAAGAAAAAAGTCCAAAAAAATGGTTTTCATCATTTCGCACACCTATCGTGACAGGAATCTCTTCCAAAGAGTTTTTTGATTTATTGCACAGAAGATCTTGGAACGGAAAACAATGGCCCCATATTCATCTCGAGAATGAAATTAATTCAGCAGTTTAACCGTTAGAATAGGATGTTTATCCTTGAAACAAGTCAACATTTTTAAGTTCTTGATTATATTTTTATCCAGCATTTGAAATTATTTATGGGAAATTACAGGCTTAAAAAATCTAGGGGGAAAACCAAAATATGAAATGAACATCCACATTTTAGATTATATGAATATCTAATCATAACTTCTTGTTTTTATGGGGCTTTCATTTAGAAAATCAGCATTATTTTAAGATTCCATTTTGTCTTATGTTTTATTTAACCAAATATTCTATTAAAATTTTACTGTAACTAGGGCAAAAACAATTTGAGAGAAATAATTTTTCGGCGATATTACTTAGGATATAATTTAATTTAATGGAATTATACACATTGAAAATGGTTAGTCAAACTATTTATACTCAAAGAACTAGAGAAGAAAAGACTAGTTATTATTTAAACATAAAATTTATTGAATTTCTGATGAAAAAAAAAATTATGATGCATTGAAGTTCCCCAAGTTAATGATTGTAGGCGAAAAGCAGGCGATTCCTGGCTAAAACCTATTTTAATCATAGCTGTGGTCCATTAAATTACTGTGCAAAGTATATAAGAGTGAAAAATTGTTGAAAATTCTCATAAATCTAAAACTAATACATAAATTTACAGCAGAGAGTGCTAAAGTAAAAAATATTTTGCCATTTCAAATAATTTGTATCGTTGATTTTTTTTATAATTTGCAATGCTTGATCCAAAATTTGTTATCTGTATGGCTTTTTACATTAATTTTTGTGACAGTGTATATTTAGTAAATGCTGATGAAAAGAATTACATATGTGTCATTCTAGCCTTTTATACACGAATATTTTTACTTTCTTATATACGAAAAGAAAAATTAATTCTTTTTTTTAAATTCGTATTCTAGATTTTGACGAAACTCAACATTTTTAAAACTGTGTATGGCTGTATGACCTTATACACTGAGTAGAAATAAATGAAATTCAGTATATGATTTTTATACCAAATTTGTAGATTTATTTCTATTAAAATTTGAGCAAAATCGATTCACTTGAAGTTTGCCCATCTGTCTTTGAATACGATAAATGTAAAATACAAGAAGAATGAAATTTATCTCACAATTTTAAAATCTAAAAATACAGATTTATATTAAACCAAATCTGACTGTAGATTAAACGTCGGTCTATACATCTGCATGTACAGAGCCTATTGCGCACGATACGGTTACTCCAAAATGCAATGATTTAGTTAAATGAAATTTGGTATACTATCTAGCTACCAAAATCAACTTCCATTTAGTTTTAATCAATCAAAAAAAGGCATCCAAAATGTATTTTCAATTTTCTTCGCTATATTAAGAATTAAAAAAAAACATTCATGTTTGGGACACTGACAATAAAAATCTAAGCCTTCAGGGAATTCTCGACCTTGCTTTTGGTTCCTCGTTTTTATGTGAAAGGTAGAATTCTTAAACGTATATTAAAATATTCAATAAAGTTTCAGGAAGACCAATCTTCTTGATTTCTTCTTTCTTGATTTGAAGACCAATCCTCTTGATTTCTTCTTCAATCTTATCCATACATTATTTTCTAATAAAACTCATCCACATCTCAAACAAATCATAAATTTTGAGCTAACGTCCGATAAAAAGTTATATCATCATTAAAATTTAATAATGTACAAGAATCTAGAGAAGAATTAATATCTTTGAGCCTGGAAATATTGGGAATATATTAAATTCTCACTTTCAAAAAAAATCATAGTACAGATTTCGAAATCCTCAGACATTTCGATATAAGGATTGATAATTGAGATAAAAAATTTCAGGCTCTATGAGTTAACTGCATGATGCTTGCTCTTCTAAACAAAAATTAATTTTAAAAATCAGCTTAAACAAAGATGAAATGCCAAACGATTTCCTTAATCTAAAACGTTAATATGAGATTGCCATATATAAATATAAGTTGGGATCTCTTTTCTCTGTGGCATTTATAGTTCATAATCTTTAAAGATGATAAATAATCATAATGTGTCTGAAAAAGTTATTTAAAGATTCCCAGTTCACTTTACAGAGCCTATTGCGCAGATACTCATTATATATTAAGAAAATATATACACGATAAATGGAAACACTTTCTTGCAAATATTGTTTTTATACAACTTCTTGCTCTATAAACGGAGATCTACTAAAAGAATCTTATTGAAATCAGTGTCCATGTGAAACGTAACTCAACAACCAAAACCAAACGTTTGCTTCGTCCTGTTTCCTATGTTTGATGTAGGAATTATTTCGAATACATAGAAATTTAAACTAGCACGTTAATATTTTAAAAAATATTATAAAATTAAGCATAAAAAACCAAAATTACATCTTTTGAGAAAATGAATATCGAAATTAAACCTGAAAATTTCCTAAAAAGAAACTAATCATAAAAAAGGTTTAAAAGGAAATCTGCTATGCATATTTCAATGTATCATGTCAGAGTATAATTTCTTAAACGGCCAAGCACCACGTGCTCGTGCAAGTTATATTATTATCATGTCAGAACATGATATTGTTTTAGGAAGGAGGTTTCCTGGTGTCAACAAAAATCCGTAGGCGAAAAATAAACATTTTATTATCTGCATGAATATCTCAGAAAATCAGCTTTTAGTAAACTGGTGCCATCGAATTTACAAAAGCTCTGATTTAAAAATAAGTTATTGACAACAGCAAATAAAACCTTAAAAAATATCATTTTGAGTACGTGATTATATGAAATGAAATAAACAAGGAATGGGATATTTTTTAAACAATAAATGCGAGACAAAGCTTTTTACGATCGTTTGCAACACTAAAGTGATTCGTTCAATGAAACAATTAAAATGAATAAAATTATAATTGAACTTTCACGAGCACGTGGTGCTTGGCCATTCAAGAAATGATGTTCGTGCATGATACATTGAAATATGTATAGCAGATTTCATTTTTATCTTTTATTGTTATTCATTTTAATTGTTTCATTGAATGAGTCACTTTAGTATTACAAATGATCTAAAAAACTTTGTCTCGCATTTATTGTTTAAAAATAAGATCACATTTCTTATTTATTTCATTTCATATAATCATGTGCTCAAAATGATATTTTTCTAAGTTTTATTCGCTGTAGTCAATAAATTATTTTTTTAAATCAGAGCTTTTGTAAACGCGATGGTATTCTGTTATTAAAAGCTGATTTTTTGAAATGCTCGTGCGGGTAATAAAATTTCAGTTTTTCGCCAACGGATATTTTTATTTTTCACCTAAGGATTTTTGTTGACGTGAAAAACCTTATCCCAAGAACAACATCATGTTCTGACATGATAAAAAAAACTCATTTTGTTCAATAATTAGGAATGTCAAAAAAGTTTATTGAATAATTAAAAACTTGCTAAATGAAATCTTCAAAATAGAAGCTACTGTTTCAATTATTGACGACCTTTAGTTTTTTCTATTTAAATCTTTAAATCAAATCTTATAACAACAATTTCGACAAAAAAAATGTAATGAAGTTTTAAAAGTTTACAGAAGTTCACATGCTCTTTCTAAAATTCGCCATTTGCTTCAGTTTTGGAGCAGTTATTTAATGAATGTATTTTAAAGCAAAACAATAACATAAAACTTACAAAAGGAACAAAATTGATCTTTATATTAAGAATAAGAAAGTTCTTACTTAAAATTTATTGAGGAAAAACGTAACAAGTTGCGAAATGTATGGCATGTACCAAAAAGCAATCAGAAGAAACTAAACCAATCCTTGCGAAATAGCACAAGCACATCCAGTCAAAATAATACAGTAAATCACGCAAGCAATGCACGCTCAACAATTACCTTATTTGTAATATTTAACCAAATGACAGCAATACATGCGTCTCAAACTCCATATCCTCCTTAAAAATAATTAGAAATGATTCTAGAAACGAATCCGTTTATGATGTTCCAAATGGATGGTGTTGAAACTTTATTTCCACCCCTCGAGGTTCAAGGTTTTCCGCCCGAGGGCGCTGTATCCCCCTCTGGGTTTTGGTTGTTTTTGTTAGTCTGTTTTCTTTACGTGGTGATGTCTGTTGTGTGTGTTCGTCCCTCCTGTTAAATGTTTGCTGTGTTAAAATAAAATGCGAAAAATCCACTAGTTGCGTCCTGATCCTTTCTGACAGGTAAGAGCTTTGATTATCCATTTTTCTGATTGAATGAAATGACAAATACGAATTGAAGTCTAATCAGATGGTTCGTTTGCTTGATCTAAACTGTTCTGTTGGCATAAGAGATTATCTGATAGTAGATTATTATATATTTATACTTGAAATTCGTAATCATATTACAAGTAATATTTTAGTTGAGTGTTCTAATAACTACTGTAATTTAGTATCATTATACAATATAAAAAAATCGTAAGAATTAGTTTCTATTTCAATACATTTTATCACAAGGAGAAAAATGTTTAATTTTTCAAAATTGTTTTAGATAAATTCTGTTTTCGATCATTCTATTTTTCGTTTAAACTAAATTATTACATACTTCTGTGGTTAATTTTCTTACTTTTGATAGCTTTTCAAAAAGAAAATGCATTAAGAAAAAGTGTTATTTAATAATAAATTATATTTCTAAATTTTCTTTTATTCTTTCTTTCTTTAAAAGAACAATTTTGTAGAACACCGAAACAAAAAATAAGCCAAATTAAAAACATGTATTTTTTTTATAATTTAGCAGTTAAATTTCTTAATAAATAATATATTTTATCCATACTTTCAAAATAGAAGTATAACTTTTGATGATTTAAACAATAAATTAGTATAAATCTTACATAAAAAAATTTGAAAAATTTTCAGTATAGTATAATGTAAACTTTTGATTGCTACATATATAGACACCTTAAACATATACTCTATAACAATCATCTTCTTTTTATTTGTCTCTAACGGATATGGAATACGATAGACTGAAAATTATTCGAAATGCGTGTTTATGGCTTTTGTAAGTTTAAATATAAGGAAGTAATAGTGAATAAATGGCATTGAAATCAGTAACCTTCACCTACTCTTGAAAAGGAAATTACGCAAGATGTTTTTAGTTTTAAATAACGTTACATAGCCAAAGGAAATCTTAAAACAGTTACTTTAGAATTCCATAAAGAGTTCAAAAGTATGTTGCAAAATAGAAATGTAAAAACTTTCGGCTAAGTAAAAACAATAATTAAATAAAGTTTTTAAATGAGACTTGTATTTTTATTATCACAAATAGTACAAAGAACAACTATTCTATTGATTTTAATTTAGCAGTTCGAGCTAATTCAGACTTTTTATTAGATAAGCAAAATCGTTTGCAGATTTATATTGCAGACGTTTTAAATTGAGCAGGAAAGCAAAAATAAGCTAATAACTAATAATAATTAATTTTTAATCAATCTTTAGCATTTAAAGTAAAAGAAATTTTTAAAAAGTCAACTCTAAAAAGGAGAACTTTATGCATTAAGACATGTTTCAGATGTTTCTTCTTAAGTTATACTATCTTGTTATATATCTATGTAAACCTTAAGTTGTACTATCTTATATAACTATATAAACCTTGTTTCATTATGAGATTAATTCTTATAGAAAAAAATGAAATTTTTTAGCAATTGTAACTTAAATTGGGAATTTAGCATATTTTTTGAAAGAATTTTCATTTTATTGCTTTTAAAATAATTTTATTGCCTTTAAAAAGATGAAAAGTTAAGATTTCTTAGAGAATATTCGATTTACACATAAAATTCTGTAATTCAAACAAATCAGAAAAATTTTCTTAACACCTGGTAAAAAATTGAACTATCTAAGTAAATACAACCTAGGTATCAGAATAAATGCACTCTATTAGTCGTAAGTAATGTCGTTGAATATCTGAATATCTGTTGAATATCTGTTAGAAATAATTCAGTTCCCATTCTCATTCGTACTTACACTGAAAAGGACTGATTGACCAAATAGTTAGATTATTAATTTGCTTTGCCTTTTTTATGACTTATAGCAAAACAATTCATCTTAATTCTGAATCTTGCAATTTATTTATTTATTAACAAGATTTCAGCGGATTCAACATTATAAAAAATAAATTTAGTCTTTAGAACAAAGTTTTAAAATATTCAAATAGATGATTTTTTCTTAAGCGAAACTTTTATATCCCATAAATTTCATTCTTCAACAAATATTAGGTCAACTAAAATACAACTTATATATAAATACTAGAAAAAGCTAAACATGGTTTTTTTTTTCAATCTTGAATGTGCGGCTAAAAACTTCTTTACAAAATATTTCTCTTTTAAAATCTTTGAGGTTTTCTCCAGCTAATTAAGAAAAAATAGAATCCCAACTGTGAAATATTGAGTAGGAAAACGGAAATTCAAAAAGATAAAAAGAGCCGACCACTCTTTAGGAAACGAGAAATGAATATTTTACTCGAAATCAGGGCACGGGCTCTTCTTTTCCAAAAAAGCTTGGCTTTTGGAAACTTACGACTGTGACCCAGTTTTTGTGGTTAATATTAAGGAAATTCCAAGGGGAACTTTCACCTTGTTTACTATTGAAGTTTCACAAGCTAAAAAGTAAATCTCAAGATTTAATGTATATATATATGCATTCAATAAATAAAATTTTAAGCTATTAACTTTATAGAAACTTATTTTAAAAAAAACAAGCTGAATTGAAAGTAGAACTAAAAAAAGATTAAAATAAAATCTGCTATGCATATTCCAGTGTATCATGTCAGAACATCATTTACATTTAACATGCTCGAGCAAGTTAAATGTTTTTTATTCATTTTAATTGTTGCATTGAATGAGTCACTTTAGTATTGGAAACGATCACAAAAAATTTTGGGTCGAATTTAAAAAAATATATATCTTATTTCCTTTTTTTTTTCATTTGATACTTGCTCAAAATGCCATTTTTCTAGATTTTATTTGCTGTAGTCATGACCTTATTTTTTTTTCAATCAGAGCTTTTGTAATTAATTTTTGTGTAAAGAATATGTTATATTCTTACTAAAGCTATTTTCTTGGTACTTACGTTATATATCGTTTTCGCCAACGATTGCCTACGGTTTAGTAACTAATTGGCGACGACTTCAAATTTGGCGATAACGTTGGACGGTATAATACGTAAGTACCATTTTATCTTTAAAACTGAAACAATAAGTAAAAAAACGACATTTTGTAAGCTTTTAATTCAAACACTTTTATATTATCTTTCAATAACCGTTTTAAATGTAATTTGTAAATTACTTACATTCTTTTTCAGTATGAGAGATTTCGAGAAAAATGTATTGTTACAGAAAATTAATTCGAAAATCAGATCTGATGCAATAAACGAATGGCGAACAGAGTCCAAAAGACTTTGTAAAAAAGTGATGCTTTATCCCTTAAGAACACACACAGCAGATCGGGAATTAGTAACTTGTAATATTACAAAGTCCTTAGAGAGAACTCGCAGGAGAGAGATTTCAATCAACTACTGATGTCTTTTCAACCGTCTGCTATCTTACAGACTTTGTATTCGAATAAATACAGCTATATCTTCAGGTTTTTTTATAATTTCCTTGACAAGGCTACGAATGTTCTAAAAGATATCGTATATTCATTTTTACCGATATACTACCAAAAATCCAGCAGTTTGAGGAATTTTCAATTTTGTAACCTAAGTCATCGCCAAATCCACTGGTCACTAAACCAGCATTCATTTAGCAACCAATTCTACTTCTGTAACGCTATATTTCTTACCAAAAGATTTACCTCGAATAGAAATGAAATTACAAATTCACTTCTAAATAAAAAGGAAGTAGAAAAAAGATATTTTTAACGAAATACTGCAATTAAAAAATAAGTATAAATAATGAGTATTTATTATTCTATCATAAATTGTCTAATATATCCGTCAACAAACTTACACAAAAAGGGAATGAAACTATGAAACTCATTGATTCTTAGTATTGTTGGCAAAAAAAAATGCAATTAAATTAATTCATACTCTTATGATGAAGATAAAATACCCCACTTTCAATTTCAGAACCATTGTCTGTTTGATTTGCAATAAAAGAAAAAAATCCAATCAAGTGTTAGAATTGCAAGCTCAGTTATTTTTATCTTATGTACGTCAACCGACTCAAGTAGCTCTCAAAAGGGCAAAAAACAATTTTAATAACATTTTCTGGATTTAAAAAAAGTTGATAAATAAATGAAAATAATGATGAAAGTCCATCCTGTTTATTTATTTTTTGTGATTTCCATTTTGCTTTATCAGTATTGTCTAGTTTCAATGAAATATTTATATTTCCTCGGAAATATCTTAATATTCCGCTCAGAAAACCCGATAGCTTTTTATAATTTCATTTTAAGGTTTATTTTCTTTAAATAATAGATAATCAAATATCAATTTAAATTTTTATAGATAAGGCTGCCAAAATCAATAATGGTACTCTCATCTATTCCTGAAAAGACAAACGTGTATTTGAACTTCATTTCAAAATATTTCAGTTTTAAAATAAGAAGGAAAAAAAATCACTTAAAATTTCCGTTGTATGGATATTGTATCGATCAGTTTCAAAGATTAATCACGAACGCTCAATGGATTACTTCGTCGGACCTCGATTCAACAATAACACTCCCAGGCATGCAGCCATAATTCTTTCATATCACCTCTTATCTCAAATAGCTCAGATCTTCTAATCCATAATCCCATACATCTTTTCCTTACAGATAAATTCGTCCGTCTTGGAAATCCCTCCACATCAGCATTATTCTGTGCCTGAACCCAGAACGTGTGAAACTAGCAGTGATTTTGATCTAATAATTTTCAAAAGTAAAGCGATTGATTAGGAGGAATTTCGAAGAATCGGCAGTCTCTATCGAATTAGAAGTAGAGACCTTCCTTTAGAAAGAATGGAATAATTTTAACAGCTATTAATAACGTTCTTCAAATACTCTGTCCTCTTTGCCAGTTGCTCTTTGGACGGTTGAGCGTTAAGCAGTTTTATTTTATTTAAATCGGATTATCGACCGAATCCGTGCTAATTCATCGAAACTTGAATATTTTAAAAAAACTGCCAGGCTATTTTTGTTTCGTGGCTTGTATGTGACAAGCTATTATACTTCTAATACCATTTTTGAATAATCAAACAAGAAAAAAATACCAAAATTTAATTTTTAGCAATATATTTATACTAACATGTGAATCTGTAAAATTAGTTAATTCAGCAAAGAAGCAGTATCTGCTGGCAATATTTATTACATCTATCAGATGATTTTTTGATGAATATTATATCGGTGGGTTCATACGTGATAAGAGGAAAACTGTAACTGTGGACAAATATCTCTTCATCGTGTATTTTTTTATAAATTTTTACTGATTACGTTGCTATTATCATGTCTTTAGGATTCTACATAACCCTCATGAGTATTTTTTTTTCTTTTTTCCCCTTCTAATTTCTTATTAAGGTATAATCTCATATTAACCCCTAGTATAATTAACTTAATCATTATCAAAGCTTTAAATATTATGCTTAACATTTTTTGTTTGTAACTCAGTTATCTTTCATCCAAGTAGAGAATCAAAGACCTTTGTGCCTTGGTTTCTAAAATCACCAACCACAACATTGATACAGATTACATTGTTATTACTATTACCAAAATTTTCGAGCTTATCTTTAAACACTTCATCTAGACCAGATGACAAAATCCTTACCTAGAATCAGAGTTTTATGACTATCCCTAAAGACATTCACCAAAAATCTGCTGTATCGATCGATATGATACATGTTGGGACAAAACTTACTCTCGATGATCCGTTGTGGTGTGATACGGTGTACTGTGATGTGAATGTTCAGAGAAAAGAATGTGTGTGTGTGTGTGTGTGCGTGCGTGCGTGCGTGCGTGCGTGTGTGATGTTCTAGTGACCCTGGGACAACCTTATATCTGTTGTAACGGCATAGCACCTCAGGTAGATTTTTCAATTTTGAATGTAGCATCATGTCTCAGTTGAAGTGCTTTACAGTTCATAACATTCTCCGAATGCTCTCAACTCACTCTTTAGATGGTTTAGCGTCCACCGAGTTCCATCTCAAAGTACAGGGATTGTACAAAAATATGGGAACACCTTGTGAAATGCTTGCTTAAAAGTAATAGTTGATTCTAGATGAGCATGTAGGTTGCGCTGCTGTATTTCCTCATTAACGCCATCTGTACAATGTCCTTAATACGTTGTAAGTGTCAGTTGTTGTCAGACTAGTGTTCTGTGTAGTTGCTAGTGCATTATGTCTGAGCTAATTGAATTCGAACGTGGACAAATTGTTGGAGCTCGAATGGTAGGTGCTTCCGTAACCAAGGTAGCCGAAGTTTTTTTTGGTGTCTCAAGAAGCACGGTATCGAGGATTTATACTGCATACAAAAACAGCGGTAAAACATCCTCTGTTAAGTCACAACGTGGACAAAAATGTGTGTTGAGTGATCGTGACAGACGGTCATTGAAGATGATTGAGACGAAAAATAAGAAGACGACAGCAGCAAAAATCACTTCTGAAGTTAATGTCGGTATTGCAAATCCTGTCAGTGTTAAAACAATAAGAAGGGAACTCCATATCAGGGAATTGCAAGACGAGGTGCAATTCCAAAACCCCTCATCAGTAATGCAAATTGCTGTAACAGGAAAAGATGGTGCCGAATCCATAAAACCTGAACGATGGAGTAATGGAAGACAGTCATTAGGTCAGATGAATCTTGTTTCACGCTCTTCCCAACTTCTGGCCGAGTTTACGTCTGGTGAACGCCGTCACAAGCGTACGATTCAGACTGGTTGCTGCCAAGAGTAAAACATGGCGGGGGTTCTGTCATGATTTGGGCAGCCATATCGTGGTATTCCATGGGCCACATGATTACCTTGAAAGGTCGCATTACTGGTAAAGATTATGTGACCATTTTGGCCGATCAAGTCCATCCCATGGTACAGTATTTGTTCCCCAATGGTAATGCTTTTTACCAAGACGATAGAGCCCCTATTCACACCGCTCGCAGCGTCCAAGACTGGTTTTGTGAGCAAGAGGAGGATTTGTCACATCTCCCCTGGCCACCACAGTCACCAGATATCAACATTATTGAGCCTTTGTGGTCTACTTTAGAGAGAAAGTTGCGTGATCGCTATCCCCCTCCATCATCTCTAACTGAACTGGCCACTGTTTTGCAAGAAGAATGGCTTAAGATTCCCTTGAAAACCATACAGGACCTGTATTTATCGATACCTAACAGAATTCAAGCAGTTTTAAATGCTAATAGTTGTCCTACACCGTATTAGGTATGATATTATGTTTATTTTAGTTGTTCCCATATTTTTGTCCAACCCCTGTAATCCTCACTTAACTTCAAAATAAGGCAGTAATTTAACTTTAGCTAAACCTAGCTTTAAAAGAAAGATTTAAGCGGAAGAATTTGCATATAAAATAAACTGATAGTTTCTATCAACGATGTATACTTGTATCAAGAAAACAGCCAAATAAGCCATGAAAGCCATTACTACGAGTCATTATTAAGTCGATTGTATAATGCCGTTACTAAGTAGATTGTAAAACAAATGATTGCGATTAGATGGTTACTTACAATATTTAAGTAGCTTAACTGAGATCTTTTCATAACTCTAATCATGCATTGACCTCGGCCCCATAACATGCCAATACTCTGTAAATTCATCAATTAAACGAAGTTCTATAAATTTTATTTCAATTTAAAATTATAGACTTTAAAAATAAGAAAATAACGATTCCATTTATTTTCTTAATGTTTGATGAATTTAAATTTAAACATCGTTAATTAATCGGGTTTTGGGATTCATTTTGAAGTACTTTCGAATTAAAATAATACAGAATAAAGAAAATTAAAAATTTCTAATCTGCATTACATTAACTCAACAACCGTAGAAAATTCGTGCATTTTATGTTGCCACAATTGGCATTGAATGTTGAAATGGTGTTGAAAATTCAACGTTAGTATAATTTTTTAATCAATTATTTATAGTAATTGTAATCATTAGACCAAGATATTCTGATGATATAAAAATATTTTTTTAATATCAACATGAAAAGGCAAACTTATCATCATTCCTCGCAGTATCAATAAGTAGAAATAGTTCTTCCAGCTTATCTTCACTGTAGATCTAAATTTCATGAATATATTATCTGAAATCAGAGGACATTAACCTATCTATATCCCTATCGAAACTACAGCGCTCAACAATCTTGGCGAAATCAGAGGAAAAAATCAAAAATCGACATTCTTCTGATTTTCCTGATTTTTTAAGAACTTTTTTTTGTATAAGAAGCATATAAAGAATATGCATAATAATCCTCAAAGAATTCGAATCTGAGATGTTGCAAACTTCTCTGAGTCCGAAATATATATTTTTGTAATTATGTCTGTCTGACCGTGAAGTCGATAATTCAAAACCTTTATAATTGACAAATGGAATTTAACATATGGACTTTATTCCAAAATTGTAGATCTCTATCAACTTTTTGACGAAAGCCGCTTAGAGGAAATTCCGATTCGAGATTTCAAGATTTATGTCAAAATAAATCTTTGCAATCTATTAAAATTCGTTAACATTAATCTAGTAAAACTAAAAATATACTAATTCTTACAAATATAAACTGAAGTTGTTTTCCTAGCACCTAAATTTTTATATTTTTCCTTATTCTTTTGAATATTTTTCTTTAAAAAATAAAACTTATCAACTACTTAATTTTTTAATGAATGTGATCAAAGAAAATTTTGTGTTATACATACATAAGTACAAAAAATGGATTTTTCTATCTTAGAAAGATATTGAAAAGGATAGTTTCTAAGGATTTTAAAGAAAATAATTATAAAATTTTCAAATTTAAGTAATATGTTTTTATTTTTTATTATTGCAAATTTCATTCTGTTTTTATTTATTTGTTTAACTGCTGAATTGTTTTTCCATTCAATATCTAAATTTATGAACAAATTCAGTATATGATTTTTATATAATTATATAATTTTATTTGACTTTTTTATAAATTTCCTCAATTTATAAAAATAATTCAATCAGTTCAATAACAAGATTTGAAAGAGAAAAAATAAACGAAAAATGTCAAAAGTTTTTTTTTATGCATCAAAAACATTATATGTTTATGTCAATTTTTCTCATTAATATAAGAACAATTCGCGTTTAAAAATTCTTCGATTCTAAAATTAATCAAGCGTATAATCTATTCAAGCATCAAACAGTAATAAAGAAAAAATTGACAATGCAAGTTCGTGGCTGAGTAGCAGCAGTGATAACAGAAATAAAATTTTAAGTTAAAAATTCGATGAAAGAATATTAAATTACGACATATCAATTCTTAATTATAATTATTCCTTGTAAATAAGTCAAAATGCTTATAAAAAAGGTTAAAAGTGACCATAATTTTTTTAATACTTTTATTTGTCATGAGATCATTTTGCTGGCTTACTATATAGCTATTATGTTTGGAAAAAAATGCCTAAAATTTTTCAAATTTATTTAAATTGTGATATAAAGATTGATTTCCTTTTTTAATAAAGTTTAAGATATACTAACTTGCAATTCTTCGTGGAATAATTCTTTAAGATAAGTTCTTTACTGGATCTTTTTCTTTATAAATATTCAAGTATGTTTATAAACAAAAAATTCACAACAGTAAATTTAGTTACCGAATGTAAATGCTTTACATCAGTCAAAATTTAATCAGTGTCAAACAAATAGAAATACATCTTAATGCTGGAAGTATTGTCAAAAAAAAGGAATCATTTTTCCGGAAATTCTCGTATTGTTCATTGCCCTTCGAATATATTTCAAAAACGTTAACGCTCGACGAACAACAAATGTACAGAATGGCATTGAATCTTTTCGAAGAATATTCAACGAGAAATGGCGAATTTTTTGTGAGTAGAAACTAATTATTTAAGGAAAAATGACTAGAAAGAATTCATTAAGTAAAAAAATTTAAAAAACTATGATATCAGTGACATTTCAAAACAGTTATCAATCAATAAATAATTCTTTATTATAAAATAACATCTATTTCTAAGATGAATTTTAAAAATCAATTAATTAAGCATGGAACTTTTTACTATAAATGAGTCAAATTGAAATTAATTGCAAAAACATTAGGAAAAAAAAGCAAATTTTCTTCCGATTGTTTCTTAATATTTGTTGAATGTCACCAAAAACAATTTTCAAAAGAAAAGAGAAAGACAATTTATTTTTAATATAACTTTTAGAGAAATCAAATGAAAGATGATTATACTGAAATAAAGAAAAAAATGATAAATATTCAAATTTAAATGTATTTAAAATATATAAACACTATACTTTGCTTAGTTATTTAATTCATGTAGTTTTATTTCTTATGCAATTTTACAAAAAGAAATGCCTATTTTTTAATGAGATAAAATAAATAATTTGATACTAATAATAATAAATAATTTGAATTTTTACAAAATTCAAATTATATTTTGTATTTAAGAAAGCATTTGATAATGTTTTGCTTCATTTTTAGCACAAATGCAATCGAATTTAGAACAGTGCATCTTTGTTATTATATTACCCTTCAATAATATTATTACCTAATTATAACATTGTTTGACAAAAAAGGATTTTTAAAAACCTTATCTTAAAAAATAATTAAGGCTTATCTAATGATAAAAAATAGATAACTCTTGTTTCAAAATTGTTAAACGAACAATAAAAATTAGTTTAATCAGACGATTTTTTTTTTCTATTTATCGAAGTGTTTTGTGAAAAAATAGCCTATTTAATTTTTAATAAAAGCAGAATAACAATAATTATATCCTTCTTTGTGAATTATATATTAGTTCCTAGTTTTTAAATAAATAAATTTTGCTTTCTCAAAAAATAACATTGGAACCAAAGGTTCAAAAAATGAGTACAGCAATTTGGAAACAAATTCAGTTTGCTGTTGAGCGCAACTTATATTTCTGTTTAGGATGCGGGTGAAAATGAAACAAAGTTTATAAAAATCAATTAGGGAAAAACAATAAATGTTACGCAGCTAGTTTTTAGGCAGTTAGTCGTGTGTACGCCCGATTGAAGACATGGCGTAATATAGGGTGGTTTCACTAAAAATTTCACAACGCCAGTTGAACTATTTAATTTAGAAAAATCCGTATTACGAACGAAAATAAAAATAATTCGGGATATTTTCTACCTTAACGAAAATGAAAGAAATATCTTTCAACTTTGTTAAAAAATATTCAAAAAAAGGAAATATCTTTGAAGGAAAATATTTTTAAAAAATTGGATAATTTACTTTAAAAAGTAAGGGAATAAAAGTATATTTTTCTAAATAAAATTCCATTCATTTTCATTAATCGCTGTATTCCATTCTTTTATTCATCAGAGAGCACTTCGAATTAATATGCTATATTATAAGCCAAATAAAAGTATTGTTCTTTTCATCAAATACTATTACTGAATACTATAGAAATTGAAAATTTTGATATAATATCTTTTAAACTTATTCGATATAAGAAAATATACTAATAATATTCGAAGTATGATATCCATCAATTAAATCCTCATTTACTTTTGTTTTATACGAGTTTTATTATTATTAAACTAAATATGTCATTTCAAACTTTCTATTGCCGAACTTTAAAGTTAATAACTATTTTTATTTGATACGTAATCATTTTTAATACAATCCGCCTGTATATGATTTCATAATCTGGAGAAATGCGCTTTTTGATTTAAACCATTTTCACTTTTTATTTCCTTCATATTATTGTGAATTTTATGTTTTAAGATAAATTATCAAATGAGGCAAACGATCAAAAAACTTTGTATCCCTTTATTGTTATAAAATATATCACATTTCCCATTTATTTCATTTCACATAATCACGCGCTCAAAATGAAATTTTTTTAGGTTTTATATGCTGTAGCCATCAACTTATTTTTTAAAAAAATCAGGACTTTTGTAAATGCAATGACAACGCGTTATTAAAAGCTGATTTTTTTAGATGCTCGTGCAAATAATAATTTTTTTTCGCCTACTGATTAAAATTTTTATTTTTCGCCTACGAATTTTTATTCATGCCAAAAACCTCATAATAAAAACAACATCATGTTCTGACATGATAAAAAATATGCATCAGAAAATTACTATGAATTTTTATAAGTTATTCATATTTAATAAGAATAAAATAATGAGTAATTTTCTTAAGCGTTTGGAGCTCATGAATGATGTTGCTAATTGTCGGCATTTTATTTATAATTAGTTTATGTTCCTTTATTTTTCATATTATAACTTACGTTAGATGCTTTCATGCATAAGTTTATTCCAAAAATCAAAATTTAATTCAGAAACTTTTTGATTCAATTTAGCATAAACATAAACTTTGTTATTCAAAAATAACATAACCTTTGTTATATTCAATTTTAATAATGAGTGTATCTTATCATTGATTACATGCATTTGTATTAAAGTCAAAATCAATGGAATAATTTGTTAGCAATTAATATATATCATTATATTAGCTTAACAGGAATAAAAAACATATACTGTTACAAACATCTGATTTCGTAATTGGATTTGCATCGTCCATCTGCATTTATTTTAAGAGAAGAATAGTTTCTTTAGCAAAAATTAAAACATTATATTTTTAGTATTTATTTATTGTAGAACTTAATACCCTTGAATAATACGCAAATAATAAGTGTTGACTGTCGTAACCACACTGAGTTTGAGTGAAGAATTATTTTTTATTACACATTTAACGCCGCGTATTCGACAGCTAATAATTCTTTCTTAGACGAACAGTAAACAGAATTTCCAAGCAAACGATAATATTTTTTTTTATTTGTGACTCAAAACAAATTCTATTTCAAAACCGAAATTCGTGTTGTAAGATTCATATTTTTCTCTTTTTTATTAGCCTGAAATCTCGTTTGCAAGTCACAAAATTTTATTTTATTTTTTTCCTTTAATTTTATTATTGTTTTCAAAAGAATGGAAAATATATTACATAATTTTATTAAAAAGACATAAAAATGGAAAAAAATAATCACACAAAATAATCGAAATAATCTAAAAACCCAGAGGAATTCCGATCAGAATATTCCGTTTACCGTTTCTAAAAGCCGATAAACAAAAGACATGTCACTACAAGGTAAATTTAGATATAAATAGATGTTTTTATTTCAAATTATCCCATTAGTTACATTAATATACATTAGGTAAGTCGAGCATGAAAATTTGGTTTTAAAAGCTGTATCATTTCTTGACAATCATTGAGCTTTATCGATTTGAATTATGAATTTTAAAGATATCGGAAATTAAATGTCTAAATAAAGATTGAAAGGAAATAATAATTAAAAATATTTTTTGTGCTTCCCCATCTAAGGCCAAATCTTTGACAAATGAAATATACTTTTGTATTTAGTTCCTCTTATAGTAATTTATCGACGCAATATTTTCAAAACTCATTGTTATTGCCAATCTCTATGATGTTTGGAAATATTTGTATGCTTATTTATTTTGATTAATTTGTTTTATATAATTATTCAATTTATTTATTTTAAGTTATATTATCATTTAGTTTCATATTATTTATTTATATATTCTGAAATTAAGAAGCAGAATATTTTGTCAGATTAAATAAAAAGATTTTATTTTTACCCAGGAACATAAATATGGAGTTTTCCAAAAGAAAATCAAATTATTATTTGCAAATACAATTTCAAGAATTGTTCCTAAAGAAAACAGAATTATGGCAGAAATGCAGTTAAATATATCATTATTTTTTAATTAGATTTATTGTTTTTGGAAAGGAAAGGGAAAAAATTCTTTTTATTTTTCAGGAAAACGGAATTTTTTTACTTTAAAAATAATTAAAGAACAGCACACGAATTAAAATTAAATATACATGCTTATTTCTGTAACATATGTGTTTTATGGCATCACATATCACTCCTATAATAATGTTTTGTCTATTTATCGTAAGCACTCTTACAAAATTTCTGTCATTTCAATGAATTATCTTAAATTCACATAGACTAAAATAACTAATAAAAGATTAAAATGAAATCTGCTATGCATATTTCAACGTATCATGTCAGAAAATCATTTCTTGAAAGGTCAAGCACCACGTGCTTGTGCAAGTCAAATTGTATTTTTATTCATTTTAATTGTTTCATTGAATGAGTCACTTTAGTATCGCAAACGATCCAAAAAAATTTGTCTCGCATTGATTGTTTTTTAAAAAATATCAACTTTTCCTATTTATTTCATTTCGTATAATCACGCGCTTAAAATGACATTTTTCTAGGTTTTATTGGCTGTAGTCATTAACTTATTTTTTTATATCAGAGCTTTTGTAAATGCAATGGCAACACGTTATTAAAATATGGCTTTTTGAGATGTTCGTGCAGATAATAAAATTTGTATTTTTCGCCTACGGATTAAAATTTTTATTTTTCCCATACGAATTTTTGTTGACAAAGAAAACCTAACCCCAAAAACAACATCATGTTCTGACATGATAATTAATATCCAATTTTTGTGACACATAAGCTCTATGATTGAAAAGTTTAAAGGAAAAGAAAATATAGTAATTTACTTTTATCTGCGTTCCTTAACTGTATGCCTGAATATTATATAATTTCTATTAAATTGTTATTATTTCAATAAACGGATATACTGATATATTATGCTGATAAATTTCAATTTAGGCTGGAAGTATTAAATATAAATACGAAATAATCTAAAATTCTTACAGATTCAATCATGCTGAATATTTTTGTTTAAATAAAAAGCAAATAAAATTTAAAATGTTTACATATGATACGCTGTATACCAATCTTTGTTCGAAGTAAATAATTTTGATTGACATATTTGTTTGCAATAGCTTCAAATATACTTTTTTAGAAAGTATTTTTTTAATTCAATATACTTTTTTTGGAAAGAAAGTATGTTGAATATGTCATTTGTAAAAGAGTTCTTTTTTATAAGAAAAATTTAATGAGCAATTTGGATTTTATACGAATCATTTATTTCAAGAAATAAATTTTCAAAAAATAAATTATTTTTTTAATTAACCTTTTTTTTTAACATAAAAATGATTCCTGGATTTTCTTCAAAAATAAAATAGCGGAAAAAAGTGCCTGAAGAAAATAAGTGTAAAGTATGATTTATATAGTTGCATAAAATATCATATCATCACAATTATCGTGAAAGATATGAAATGAGATAAAAAGCAATTACGTTTCTTAAAAGCTTTTCGAATTCTTAAGAACTTTCTGTTTGAAATACTCACATTCTTTAAGACATGGGAGGATGTGAAATAGAAGGACAAGGTGTGGTTTTGGCCATCCCAAACAAAAGACATTCACTTCCTTCAAACTACCCACTGCCAAATTATAAAGACGTGTCGCCTATAGCTATTTTCGAAAGCGAATTTTGTATTGAATCGGTTACTTTCACTTTCTTCATAGGATGTCCATATAGCTGTTCGATTAAATGTAAATTTTCTTAGAGAAGAAATGTTTTATACACAAGTAATTAATAAATGTTACTCTGCTTACGTATGAATTTATAAAATATTAATGGTTAGATAGGGATTTTCAAAACGACAAAATGACCCAAAGTACTAATAAAGAATAAATATGAATTATTTTCATGTTAAATTCTGTATTATTAACAACAGTTATTCCTAAAATTTTATTTATTCTCCTTACCTTTTAAAATTTTTATTAAAAATTAGAGTATATAATTACTTTAAATTTCTATATAAAACTCATAGCGCTAATTTATGTGTGCTTCAAATGTTACACTTCAAAGTATTCTAGATAAATTTATCAGAAATTTGCATTCTGTTAACATTTTAAAAATGCATGCATATTTTTTATAAGAAAATACTTTGTTTTAAACAAAAATTATTCATTTTTAAGATGCAGTTATTCCAAAATGATTTTTTGAATTCTGGTTATTCATTGAGATTTGCAGGGGAAAAAATTAATACTGCAAAATAAAGTGTATGAATTTGATTTTGCTTCAAGTAAAAAGAACTTTTGTGTATTATGATAAAAATGAGTTTATGATAACGGATACTTAATTTTCGGCTATTAACATGAAAAAACTAATCTCTACTCATTTTTAAAATGCACATATCACACATAAATAATAATTTATTTTATTTAGCAAGTTACCAAGTTTTAATATATATATTATTTTTTTAAAAATTGCTATTTCATCTTACGAGAAGATACACAGTTTTAGTGCAATATGTATAGATATATATTAGAAACGAACTATTGACAATAAAATATATAAATCAGTCTTTCAGTCTTATATCTAAGTTTAAAAATAATAAAAACAAATTATTAAGATATTTCGCCCTTTACTATAAGAATACATAAAATGCCGAAATTTTGAAAATTATATTCGTTATTTTTCGATTTTAATTAGTATTAAAACAGCAACTGAACAACTCTATTTTTTATTTTGTAGTTTTTATTTAATTATTTATTTTTATTTTTATTATTATTATTTTATTATGTTTTTATTTTAATTATACAATTTTTAAAATTATTTATTCATTTTGATAGATATAACAATGGATAATAGAAAATCTTATTAAATTATTTCATATTTAAGTCATTTTCATAATGTCAGAAATCAGAATAAAAAATTAAAAGCATTTGATTAGTAATGTAGATAAGATTGTTTTTATTTTCGATTACAAAATATTATGTTCGACTTAATTTAACTTTCCATCAGTGTGAAAAACTAAACATCATCTGGAAATAATTAAATTATTATATTTACATATTTTATCGTTTTATTTATTTTTTTATAAAAAAATCGTTTGCTAGAAAAAAAAGGAAGAAAAGTGCATAGCAATTTAGTTTAAATTAAATAAATATGAAAAAATGGATTTTGATTAGAAAAACACAAAAGATAAGTATAATTTATATAGCACTTTGATGGTCATCAATAAGTATTATTTTTTTATATTATTATATATTGATGGTCATCAAGAAGTATATTTTTATATTATTAGATATTATTTTTTTTAATATTATCGTGCCATTATTTTGAATATTAAACTATTTCCACAATAAAACCAGATATATTCGAAACTCAAACACACCATTTTCCCCGCAGATAAATGTCCGAACAAGAACGAAATTAAGCAATATAGATCAAGCAACGCGTAAAATCTCAATGGAATAGCGCCGCCGGGTTCTTACCTGTTGAGCGACGTTCCGTAGCGAACTCATGGCTAATCCTTTTTCTTTGATAATTCTCAGAGAGGGAGAAATCACAACTAGAGCACACAACAACACACAAAATTCGACATGCGTTCTCCGCGATGCCCGTCACAATTCTGACTTGATCGCAACTCCGCCGAGATCTCCATTTTCTTCCTTCGTTTCTTTCTTTATTTATTTCGCTCCTTTTTTTTCCAGAAAGAACAAACAAAACAGAACCCGAAACACGTTGGCCTACATAGGGACCGGTAAACTCCCTTTCGGCGGAACGCATGCGCACTGGCGGTCCGTCACGGCTGAAAGTGTGACACCGATTTTTCGGCAGTCCGTTCAAGACTTTGAAACACCGCAGGGTCCATTACAAGAGCGGCCTGCTTGTAATTGTGATGCGAAAACTGATCCACGGCACGGTTAGAGTTTTAAAGAAAGGGTGGGAAAATTCACTGAATTCATCACTTTCCGAAATAAGAACATCGACCAAAAATTGTTTTCGGTTCAAACATATCCCTTGTAGCTCACAAATATTGATCAATATTCGCAATATTGTTTAATGTTGTAGAATATTGTTTTACATCATATAATATCTCACAATATTGTACAATATTATACTGCAAGATGTGCTACCTGGGATAGACTAATGTAATATTTGCTCAATTGTTAATCAGAATTGATTAGTTAAATCTGAATTGCTCAAAATGTCACATTTAGAATTTAAACGTCTATTCATCAGTTCTGACATTATTTGTATTTAGTTCTGGTGAAGAAATGAATAGCAGGGAGTAAAGAAATATTTAAGTGTGAATCAATTTTATTTGTACAAAATGCTCAACGATATTGCTATGATATTTTCGCAATATTCGCCAATATTTTGAATGTTGAAAAACATCATGTAGAAATATAGCACCATATTTTATGCTAAAAGTGAATGGTCAGTTCTATATGGAACAAGAAGTTTTAAGAATTTTCCTGTTTATCTATAAAGGCAAACGTAATATAAGAGAGAAAAATATGTCCCAAATTTACCTCAATACATTATTTAATTCTACCGCTCTGTCCAATTTTTTTATTTTCTATAAAGTACTTATGTGCCCGGAGTCATTAATTTGAGTATAAATGATTATAAGTTGTAGCATCGAAACTTGAAAGATGTAAAGTATTGAGATTTATAGCAACAATGGCTGTTATTTCCTGTTTCCATAAGTAGAGAGCGTGTACACACAAAACAAGTTGAAGTTTTAGTCAGTTAACAGTTAATGAAGTCAATTCAGCCAGTTAATTGAAGTTTCAGTAAATCCGCTGATGCGATTAAAAACATTTTCAGAAATTCCAGTGGAAAAAAGAGGTACAATAAGCCAGAGCGTTCCCGCAACACTGAATGATGATAAAGAGAAGAGTGTCAAAATAAGTCTCTATAGAATGCGGTAAAAAAAAAAGTAGATACTGAAATGCTTCATCGCTCGAAGAGAAACTTACCGATTAGTCTTGTTTGCAGTTATTTTACCCAGAACATTTTTGAAGGACATATCTTGTTTATCTAACTGGAGAAAAGCCCACAATGTGTCGCTATAATATGTATACTTTTTGCACGAGAGAATTATGAGTTCAATATCATTAATGCTATTACATGATATTGAGCTCATGAAGTTATGAAGTTTATGATATTGAACTCATGAACTTATGAAGTTTAAAACGATTCAAAAGTCCTGGTGTTATAATTGTTTTGCTGATTAGTTTGGCCATGACAACATCCTCCTTTCTATTTTTGGACTAGACAGACAGTGCTTCAGTGCTTGGAATGTCACCTAAAGAAATGAAATATTTACTGTTTCTATAATTATTGATTGTGATATGATGCTTTTCTTTCTTGAGGCTTGAAATAGTATCTTCAGAAGAGAAGTTGTAACATTTTTATTTGAAGAAAGTCGGCTCATAGAAATAAAAATTGTCAATTATAAAAAAAAAGGCATCCCCAAAAATTCGTATTAGGTTTGAAAATCAATTTCAATTGTTGTAAATTTTGATAATCAAGCATTATTCAGATTTTTTTAAAATAATTTTATGATCCAAGTAAAAAAAGAATTAAAATTTATTTTCAGAAGTGTGATTACATTTTATTTGGATAATAACTGTCAAAATCAGAATTGCTTTATATTTATTATTATCAGAGAAAGATTGCCTATAGTTATATGGCAAGAACTAGATATTTTGGAAACAGGAATAATAATGCTGTCGAAAGCATGTTACTACATACATGTATTAAATTAAGAATAAGTTTTTAATATCTAAAGAATGTATGGCTTTCTCCTGTTTTTTTTTCAATGTCATATAAATAATTTAATTAATAGCTAAATACATAAAAAGTTTTTAAAAAAAAGAGGATAACAGTTTTTCCATCAATGAACTACAGCAAAAAAAATCTGGTTTTTATTCAAAGGAATCGTATATTTTGCTATTATATGTACGACCACCAAAATTCACTCACAACAGTGTAAATCGTTTGAAAAGATAAGAAACATAAGTATGGTATTTCAATAAAAACAAGTAATATAAAAAAATTATGTCAATTCCTACTTCGGGTGAAAAAGAAAAAAATATGTTTTAGTTACTTTTTTATTAAAAAATTAAAATTAATGTAATAATTTATCAAAAAAATATTGATTTTCGCAAAAAATTACTCGTTTTCTTCATTTTCTCGTGAAAAATAGTGAAATCTTCTCCTTTTACCGATTGAGATACTGACTGCTGACTTCAATTTTCAAAACAAACTGCTAGAACACTATTCAAAGTATTAAAAATTAATTTAATTTAATTAATGAATTAATATTTTAAGAAACTGTATTAACATCTAGTGTCATCCATTACAAGTATAAAAAATGTATTTGAACTTGATTGTATGAATAAAAAGTATTTTATTAACGATTGAAAATTTGAACAAAATATATATAGGGATATTATAAAATAGTAGGAATTGAATGAATAATTAATGAATCTATGTTTGAAAAAACTGTTTAAATATCAGGTGTCATCCACTACAAGTTTTAAAAATTGCATTTCAATTTGAGTGGAAGAATAAAAAATATTTTATTAACGACGGAAAAGATATATAAATATACATAGGGAGAGTGTGAACTAAAATAAGGAATTGAAAAAGATAAATGATTTTGGAAGATAAACAGAAGAGTGAAATGATATCAATATATAAGACAATGGCAGTTGAATATATTAGATGATATAGATATTTACGTCTTCCATGCACATATGAGAAGCTATGTAATTTACTCAATTTTGGAAGCTCATTTTATTATAAATAGAATATACTAAAATCAATAATTAAAATCACATGATTTATTCATACTAAATCACATGATTTACATATCTGTTACAAATATTTGAATTCTTTTAGGAACTAAAAATATAGTTATGCCCAAAATATTTTATTGAAACTAACCCAACCAATATTTTCGGCAAGCCAACTGATGATTAAAGATAAGTACAATAAGAGTGAAAATTCGTCATGTATTTTAGATGAATACCTTCAAGTTTTGAATAACTTAACCAAACATTTTATATTCGTCTCCAATTTTGGTGAAAAGAACTCATATAAATTTATTTATCACTAAATAATTGAAATTTTAGGTTCTCTGATAGACGATACAATTTCAAAAATTATTTTGGCAAAATTAGATCCTGAAGTGTCAGAATTCTTGCCACAGTTTTACTCGGGATTTTTTCGACTGCTACAATATTTTCTCTGCGCTTATAATAGGTAGCTTCTATCATATTTAAGCTAAATAATTTTCCTATTTTAGTTTATTTGGTTTTTAATAAAGAATATGAAAAGTTGTATCCTTATTTTTTTAAATATTTTTTGAGGAGAAAACGCACTATTCTTTGTAATTCAGAAATATTTTTAATAAATGAAACCAATTTTCGAGCTTATTCTATGAATTTTAATAATTTGTTTCAGAAAATGATTCGATCTGAACGTTTTTTTTTCATTTCATAGGTTTTAAAACGATTTATTTATTTAATCAAATTTGTCACACTAATTATATTCACTTTAAAAACAATTAATTTTTTTAATATGCCATGTGGTGCATTCTTATTTTCCAAAATCAAAATATTAGAAAGCTTCAAAAATTTTAAATTTCTGTCAGATAAAAGAAATGTAGACTTTTTTTTCATATGGAATAATTTTATTTTTAAAAATTAATTTTAAATATAATTACTTTATGTATTAATTTGCTTAAGCCGGTTAAAGAATAAATGCATTTACTGTCATCTACTTTAGAAAAAATCTTGTTTTGTAAGCTTCGTATGTATTAATCGTTTTTTAGAATTCCAAATATTTGCTGATCTCTACATTTAAAGGGCGTCTCTAGCTAAAAAAAATTTAAAAATAAATAAACGATGCCACAAATACTAATCGGATCATTCAGAAGTGAACTTTCATATTTCAATATAATATATTCTCCACCCTATATTTAATTATGAATGCGTCTAAGAACTCCGCCCAAATTTCTTAATTTTTCGCATTCTAAACAAGTCTTAATCCAACCTTGAAAATAACAGGTTCACATATATTCAGTAGAACCAACATTTGCTTTTTTTTTCTCTTATATATTCTAGGTAAGAAATGTTTAGCTTCTAGATATGTGTTTTAATTTATCTTTTTAATAAGTAATGACTTATAATTGTTCCGATAATTAGATCGCATATTGTCAACTTTATGCATCAGGACAAAGAATTGAATGTACAAATTATAAAAATAAATTCAGTATCGAATATTTCCATTTAAACGAACAATTTTTGCTAGAATTTCCCAGATATAGCGATTGGTATTCTGAACATTAAAAGTCATAACATATCAGGTAAGTTACAGCTTGAAGGCTCTTTTGGTAAAAAGTAATTAATTCAATATCTGTAATTTGCAGTTTTAAGATAATAATGTTTATAGGCTAATAATACGATTTGTAAATTAAATAATGCGATATGAATAATAAACAAAAACCATTAAAGCAAATCGTTGGATATAGAACTATCCAATTTGATTGCAGTACTGCTTGAATATTAATTTATTGCAAAAGAGGCGACATTTTAAATTTTTATATAGATTTTTAATTAGATATTAATTAAAATTTTACTATTTCACATCCATAATTTTGGAATATTTTATTGTGCAAATAGCTGATATACATGGAGTTGCTTGTGAATAACATCTTTAAATGTATAATATTTTAACTTAAAAATTAGTTTTATATAAAATATATTATTATAATAAATGAATTTTTTTATCATCTAAAATCTTTATTGTAGTTTAATCGTTTGCTTTTAATTTAAATGAGAATATCAAATAAACAGACGATTTTTAAAAATCACTGATAAATAATTTTCTCTGCAAGAATTTAATATTTATTACAATAGCAATGCAAATTTGTTTAAAAAATTGCTGAAATATAAGGAAGATAGTCTTCATATAAATTATTAATTTAGTTTTAAACTTGATTAAACCAGAGTAAAAATTATAAGTTATTTACTGAGATTTGTTTAAAAAAAGCAATGTCAAAAAACATATTTTAAAAAAAATAAAAGAGAACTTTAAGGGGGAAAATAATGTCAGATTTGTTCAAAATATAAAAAGCATAAATTTTTGTTACATTCTAATTAATTAAATATTTTATATTTTTTTTGTATTTTGAAAAGTTTACGGTATTCTTTCTCGAGTCATAAATCAGTGTGGAAAATTTAGTTGAATTCCTCTCAATTGTTTAGAAGGAGACGAACACATACAATGACTCAAACAATTTAGAATACACATTTCTTTTACTTGATAAATCCTTTTTATTGTAAACATCAGTCACAAACACCACCACAGTACCCCCCGATATCAATGTCATTGAATATCTGTGGTCCCCATCGAAACAGTGGTTCAAAAACACAAAATTAGAAACAAAACCCATTTAAAACAAGTGTTGCAAGAAGAATGGGGTAAAGTATCTTCAGACACCACCAAAGATTGGTCGAATTGGTACCACGATATTTAAAGACCCTTTTAAAAACCAAAAGACACGCAATTAAATATTGACATTTTCTGTCTTTACGAGATATTACAAAAATTTCGTTGGTATATTCTTAATTTTTTGAGGCAAAAATCTGCGTAAGTTTGTTTAAAACGCTTCTGAAAATTTTCAGTTAAGAGGTTTTTTTCCTTGATTTTTCCTATTTTTACTTTAAATTAAATCATTTCTTATGTGTAAAAATAAATAATGTTGATTTATCTGTTAATTTAAGAGGATCATGAAAACGAAGATATATTTAAACAATTTAAATGAAATGAAATATAAAGATTAAAATGAAATCTGCTATGCATATTTCAATGTATCATATCAGAACCTCATTTCTTGAAGGCCAAGCACCACGTGCTCGTGCGAGTTAAATTATATTTTTATTCATTTTAATGGTTTCATCGAATGAGTCACTTTAGTACTGCCACGATTTTAAAAAAAACTTTGTCTCGCATTGATTGTTAAAAAAAAATATCGCATTTCTTCTTTATTTCATTTCACATAATCGCGTGCTCAAAATGACATTCTTCTAGGTTTTATTTGCTGCAGTCATTTACTTACTTTTTTAATCAGAGCTTTTGTAATTGCAATGGCAACGCGTTATTAAAAACTGATTTTTTTTAGATGCTCGTGCAGATAATAAAATTTTTATTTTTTGCCTACGGATTTTTATTGAAGCCACAAACCTCATCCCAAAAACAACATCATGTTCTGACATGATAAAAACATGTTTGCACTTCTAGTTAATGTGATATTTAGATTGAAAGTTGGATTTATCAAGCAAAACTAAAGTGTACTGTCAATTGTTTGTGTCATTTATATATATATATATATATATATATATATATATATATATACAGAGAGAGAGAGAAGGAATGATACCATGATTTTTATTTTTAATCAGAAGAAGTTTTTAAGTTGTCGCGAGTGAAGGTCGCGATACGAACCCGCGACGCTAGGGCGGGTAGCCGAGTAACATAGCCACTACACCAAAAGTCGACTTCAGTATCGTAGATGTTATCTGGCTTATAAGGCTAGCGCTGCAAAGTCATTTTAAAATTAATAAAATAAACTTAAGGTATCTGACTACACAGAAAACACCAATCTTCAACTACCTTTGTAAAAAAATCTTTTTTTTTTAATTTTAATAAATTACATTTTATCTTTTTATAAACCTCATCATTATTTTCTTAAATGCATCAGAAAAAAATATTGCCGCGATTATAGAATACTTTATAAGAGGTAAATCAAAAGCAACTAAATCTACAATATTTAACTACAATTCAATAGAGTATTTATAGAGTATTTTGCTATAATACAATAGAGTTTTTGTTTATAATATAATAGAGGTAATTTATGGAGTACAATCTGTAAAAAAAAAGTTAGAATATTCTAGGCTTGTGCATCAAAGGATTGAAACTTTACTTCAATTTTTTTTTTTAATTCTATAAAAGCTGAAAAGAAAAACTGAGCTAAAGCTGCTCAGAAAAAAATGCAAAATTACTACGAAATTATATCCGCAACAAGAAAAGTACCTTACAGTATGTGCAAAATGCTATTATTGTAGTATTTCTCCATCATCAATGGCTGAAAAGTGTGTGTAGATGATGCACATATCAATAAGCAAAGGCTTTCAGTAAATCCTTCAAGGATAATATAGCAACAATTCCATAATATACAATAGACATGATAAAGCCAACTTTTTAAAAATCTATGCTTTGAGCAATTAAGAAGTGTATTCATAGAAAAATGTAAAATATCAATGAATATTTTAAAGTACCTTAGGGCATACCGAAACAGCAATTTATAAAACTACAATTAATGCAACAAGAGTTATTTATACATGTGCTTCAATTTAATTACAGTTATAAAGCTATATTAACAAATTTTAAACAATAAAGTTGATAATCGGATTGACATTAAATAAATGTTGGCTTATTAAGGATTTCAAGACATTTGCCACCAAAATCAACTAGTGAGAGTAATCTCTCCAATACTATCTCGTATATTGTCTAATAAAAGTGCTATCCAAAAAAATGCCTTGAATGGCATTTATGATCAATAGTTATGAAATATCAAACTTTGGCGTGAGTTTAAAATTTTTATCGAAGTATCCTTGGTGAATGCTTTGGTGATGAATCCTTGGTAGATGATTAACAGTACCTGAAAAACGAATTTCTGTTTTAAAAGCATTTTTAATCTGGGCGTCCCGGGTTTGAGTCCCGGTTTGGGCATGGTTGTTCTTCTGTGTACTATCTGTGAGTTGCGTGAATGTACCCCCCTGTAAAAAAAGGCTGTGCAAGCGGATGTGTGTGTGTCATCCTCATTTAAACTAGTAGTCAGACTTCTGTCCTCGCTGTGCTCAGGGGTCCATATCCTCAGAAGCTACTGCACCCCCTCTTTCCATTGTAAAGCGGACACGAGATCATCATCATCATCAAACGCATTTTTCTCAACGGATTTGAACAAACATCGGATTGAATAGTTTAATTAGCTAGCTTAGTGTTTGACTTATATTTGCTATAGACAGACAGACATTTTACAAAAATGAGTTTTTCGAACTCAGGGAGATCTAAAGAATGGAGATTGGTCAACATCTCGAATTCGAATTGTTTGAAGATTACGAAAATTTCTCAGCATTACGTATACGAGAAAGTAAAAAATCAGTGAAAAACACTTTTTTGAAAAAACAAAATAGGAAAGGCTTTTAAAATAAGAGAAAGGAAAAGTGAGAAAGGGATATATCTAATTGAGAAATTTTGAACTATTATGACCATCGGAACCATGCTCTTCAATTTAAGGAAATCTTTAACTGTAATTTTTTCAAACCCTTTCTTTCATATTAATCCATGACCATCAATGTAATATCCCAAACCCTAAGAGAAATGATTGCCTAAAAATTGCTCTAAAGGTTTCAAATAATATAGGAAATAAAATAAGCCCAAATTTTTGCTTGGGGGAAATTTTTTGAATTGTCGACATTTACAGCAATATTCATTTGTGAATTAAAGGGGGGGGCAATACATATTTTACCCACTCTTTTTCCCTAATTTACTTATATTTCAAAAAAAAAAATTCCTGGATTTTAAGTCATTTCATAAATTACTATCCCTTATGATTTGCGTGCTAACAAAATTACAATTATGGTATTACAATTCGGTCTGTATAATTACCATTTTGGTTAATTTCATTAAAATTTGCTACAAATTCCCCTGTTATTGAAAAGGTATTATGTATATAAAAAAATTATTTCTTCATTTTTGTATTAATAATTGAAAATGAATGTAAAAATAACAAAATATCATTTAATAAGTTCATTTCCTCGAAAAAATTTGTTCTTAGCGGTCAATTATCTTAATGAAAGCCATTTATTTCTGTAAATTTTTTTCTGATTTAAATAAGTTTTTAAGAATATGTTTAATTGTGTTTATAACTATACTTTTCATTTCTATATTTACTGAAATTTTATTCACTCACATTGGGATGATATTAAAATATTCTGAGTGATAATTTTGTTCCATTATTGAATTTTATTTTTGGATATTATAGTTATTTAATTGTCAAAAACTATCTTAACTATCTTAAAATTATTACATAAAATAATCATAAATCAAATTAAAAATAATCATCAAAAGTTATAAATGCTCAATTTTTTTCCCTTTCAAAATTTATTATTAAAAGTGCCTCATGCTTAAAAATACAATTGATTTAATTTATATTCTCAAATATTTTGATAACATCACAAATATTACAAGATAATTAGATCTAATGCGACATAATTGTTCCCAAATTTCATTTACATGTAATTGATGGTAATGAATATTATTTAATCATCAAAATCAAAAACTATTTTGAAATACAGAGTTTTGTCATTTAATTTAAACCACAAATAAAATTTCAATTTAAAACTAAATTCTTCCTTTAAAAGGGGAAATAAGGGAATAATCAGTAATTATCATATGAGCTAAAAAAAGAAAAAGAAAGAAAAGGAAAGAAAAATCTTGTCTGCCTTTCTAAACCAGATTTCTCAAGGTTTCTATTATCTAAGAATATTTTTTGTACTCAATAAATACCTTTAGTCCTGAAATATTAATTCTTTAAACGACAAAGTTGTGTTTTATGTTTATATTTACCCTAATATCCTCACAACAAGACAATCAGGAATAAGTTTTTTCCCTTTCTTTTTTTTTCCATTTTTATTTTTGCATTGTTTCTATTTATCTTTAAAATTCTCTTACTCAAGTAATAATATAGCATAGATTACTTATATCATTTTAACCCTGTTGCAAATAAGTTTTTAAAAAAATTAGTTATAATCCGGCTAAGAAGTTGTTTCGCAGCAAATAACTGGTATACTCGCTATAAACTAATCAGATTCTGAATTACAGTGGCGTCATCTATGAATTAGAACAAGAATCAATTTTAATTTAAGTTTTATGCATAACTGAATTGTTTATTTATTAAAAATAAATTTTTAAAAAACTCATATTAAAAGTATGATAATTACTCTGTTATAAAAATACTCAAAATTTAATTAATCTGCTTGATTTTCAATTAATATTTATAGTAACTTAAACCAAAATGAGCGAAGTCCTGAAATGTCATTACAAAAATATTTTTCTAATAGAAAAGCAAAAAATTATATATATATATATATATATATATATATATATATATATATATATAGAGAAATAGAGAGATATATAGATATATATATATATATATATAGATCGTGAGAGAGAGAGAGAGAGAGAGAGAGAGAGAGAAATACACTTTTAAAGCTAATAAATCTAAATTAGTATCTTAGTATTAAATCTTAGTATTAAAATAGTTAAAATAGTTTAAAAATTTTAAAAATTAAAACGCAATCAACAAAAATTAGAAAAGAAATATTAAATCCAAAATATATTCTATTTCAATCAGAAAAGAAACGAAGAGTTCAAAAATAAGAGAGTGTGCCAAAAAAGGGAGCAAAACGACCAATTTTGAAAAATTCCTTAGAAGAAAGATTTCGATTATATTACATAGCGAAATAGTTTTGAACCGTTAGGTTTTCTTGAAATAGACTTCGAATTTTGAATCCATTATCAAAATGAAGTCACTAAATTAATATCCTTAAATCTGTCTATCGTCTTTATCAAAAAATTCGGAGCAATATATTCAGCATACATATCTCCTTTCAATCACAATGCCGAAAATTAATTTCAAACTTGGAATTTTATTACGTAAGCAATCAAGCAATCAACTTGACTTGTGTTTGAAGCAGCAACGTTGCTCTCAACATAGCGATTTACTTACTATTAGTATTTTGTGATCAAAATGGCAGCCATCCGTACCGCTCGTCACGATCCAGATTCGGAAAGCCCAATTGATTATGTTCAGATTGACGGATTGGTAATATTCTATTATCATTTTTCTTTTGTTTTCTATATGTTCTAAATTAAAAGGCCATTCTAAAACTTTTCTGTTTATATCTTACATAATTTTTAATACCTAGGTAGTGACAATATTGGTCAAATAAATAATCCTTTTTTTGCAATGAATTAAAATTTGTAGTTTAAATTTCTTTGAAAAAAGTGGATTTTTTATCATTTTACTTAAATTTAAAAGACATGTATATCATTTTCAATTATCATAATATGAAATGTTATGTAGTATCTCCTTCCACGTGCGGTGTTCGATGTTTTGTCACCTGACTTAGTAAGCTTATAATTACTTAATAATATTTTACTTTGTTATTTTCTATGCATGTTAGCCATAGTACTACTTTGAAATAAGATCCTATTCATTATATTTAATAAAATATGTATAACTGATATATCTGATGTTGCTATTGCAATTATAATAGCAACATTCAATGAGTTGACTATTTTGAATGCATCACATAACTGAATGAACATTTAATTAAATATTGTTGAACTGAAAAGGAATTAAATTATTTAAAATTCTTTTTACTGTATTTTTGTTCCATAGAAATGATAAATCAGATGAAATAATACTTCCTATCTTTGGGTGTAGTTATTTAGCAATAAAGATTATTTTACTGATACAAATGCTTCATTAAAACCTTCTTTATGCTTTGCATTGTTTATGAGAAAAATTTGATTCATATCTATTCAGTAATTTGAAATTTTATTTTTTGTAAACTGTTTTTAATTAAGTTGCCTGCATTGCATTACAGTATATATACAGTCTTAATTATTTTCTAAAATTTGCACTATGTTTGTACCTTCTTTCCCTTTGTTTAATATTTATTAGTAAATTTTGGCAAACAATTCAATCATAATAACTTCTTGTTTTCTTTATATAAATATTAAAGCTTTTAGAAAATATTAGTCTTAATTGGTGTTTGTAATGGATAACATCAAATTTCCAGAATTAGCTAAGTTAGAGTAATATATCATATTCAAAAATATCAATTATTTTGAAACAAAATAGCCAAAATGTTATAATTCAGAAAATTAAGTTTTTTTTTAAAAAAAAAATTGTTCAAGTAAAGTTATTAGTATTTTTTATTTTTCTGGTAGCCAGGCTGAAGCAAAGAAATTTGGTGGAATTCTATGTTATTTGGCAATTTTTTTACTTGAACCTGGCTACCAGAAAAGTTCAAAGTTATTAAAAAAAGACCATTTATCAAATTCTAGGAATACTCGATTAGTCAGGATGTTCAATATTTTCTCTTACATACAGAGAATCTGAAAAAAGATTTTAAATATTGATATAATGGTTAAATTTTAAACAGTTTAATATAGATTTATGTATTTTGCTTTTCTGTATCTATAATTTGATTTATGATAAAATTTTAAAAATATTCAATGAGTAAAGGTTTTTTTTAATCTTATACATGGCATATGAGAATTGACAGTATTTTTCAAAATATAAATTTTGTTGATGTGTAACATTAATATTTAATATTTGAAAATTAACTACAGTATCTTAATTTTTTAGTTAACTATTTAAATGAATTTATTAATTGTTTTAATCTTTGAAATAGAATTGCTACTGAAATAACTAAAGTATGAAGGCATTTTGTGTATTCTAATCATTCAATTTTTGATCAGATGTAAGAATTAAAGTAAAAATTTAGGTAAAGGTTACGTATAGTGTACCCTTTGCCGTGCCAAGTTGCTAATAAAGAGGGCAGACAAAGTAAACAAACACTTCTATGGGATAGTTACGGCTACGATTTTTGGCAATATAGTTATGTTTTTTTTCAGAAGGCACCGGGCAGAATTGTTTAACTTAAAAAAACATCCTACGACTTCGCTAGGCCCGGGAATCTAGTAGCTTTGCTAGCACATTGAACATAAGAAATGTGCGGATAACATGAACAGTAAATAACAAATAATTGAGAAAGACAAAGATGTAAAAAGAATGGATTAAATAGGAAATTTTAAAGAACGAGAAATGTGAATAATTCTATTGCAGACTGTTTTTAAAGAAAGAAAGCAGACGACTTTGTAATGAAATAAATCAGACGATTTTGTGAAATCGCATACTGACAATTAAAATGAGTAAAGGAATAAATATTTTATATTCGCATTAAAAATATGATTGAAACTTCTTATTAACTGTACAAAAAATCATAATTATAATACAGATCAAAAATAAAATACTTAATTTATATTATTTTATTATTTTTAATTTAACAGTTTTCATAAAAGATTTGAAGCTCATGTACAACTCAACCATTGTAGGAAAAAGTAAACAAAACATCATTAGGGTTACTACAAGAGCTTTGTGTTGGGTTGCCATATTGGCGACAAACTCGGGGGCACACTAATGACCATTTTAACCGAAATTTATATAGTAAGAATTTTCTTTTTTAGGTTGTCTTAAAAATCATCAAACACTGCCATGAAGAAGGAGCTGGAGTCACCGATGTTGCTCAAGGTGTATTGTTGGGTCTGGGAGTGGATAATCGCTTGGAAATAACCAATTGTTTCCCTTACCCTAGACATACTGATGAAGAAGATTTTGATGAAAGTATGTGCATATTGGTTTTATGTAATTAAAATATTGAATATAACATGGAAATTAGCTTTAAATAATATTTGAATTTCAGTCATATTTAAAATGTTAGAAGCTTTAATACACACTCACTATTTTGTTCTTATGAAAATGTAAGCTATTTTGAAGTGTTGTAGAATCTTGTTGTTTCAACACATGGTATAAAATGTTGCAATGAATAATTATTTATTTACATTGGTATTTTCTCTTTTTTAAAAAAAAAATAATTTCTTAATTAAAATTTATACATCATGCTCCAAAAACATATTGCTAGTATATTGTATCATTTCCATTTAAGTGAAATCAGGAACTAATAGATTTGTTAATTGTATTAACATGTTTTGTAACAGTTCTATGGTTATTTTGGGTGGGACCTCATATTTATCTAAACAGGCGACCCCTTTACCGATTTTCCACTCCAGGCTTGCAAGGAAGATATTTGGCTTCTATAAATTTAATATGTATCAAACCTGATTAGTTGAAAGTTCTTTGTAATATAATTTCAAGCTTTGAAGACAAGACCTTACCACCAGGTCACTGTACCTTCCATATGATATATATGATTGTTTATTTTTATATACCAGTATTATAATTCTAAAAAAAAGAAAGAATTTAGGGAAAATGATAAATTAGTTTTTCTATACTCTATACTCTATATTCTATGTATATTTTCTATACTCTATATATTTTCTATACTATAAAAAATTTTGTTTAATTTTATCGGTGCAAGTTTTAAATCTTGTTTGAATAAAGAATATATCTAAAGTTTTTAATTTTTTTTTTACTGGAAGTTTCATAAATGTAGGATTGCTATGACCTGTACTCTTTTAAAAACTTATTTTATTTTTTGTTAGTAAATTTTAATATTCTCATTTTTGTTATTAGTGGAGTATCAAATGGAAATGATGAGACATCTTCGGCATGTAAATGTGGATCACCTTCATGTGGGCTGGTACCAGAGTACTCATTTTGGAAGCTTCTACAATAAGCCTCTATTAGAGTCTCAGTTTAATTACCAGAGTTCGATTGAAGAATCTGTAGTACTTATCTATGGTAAATATTATTTTATCAGTATATTATTTCAAATTAATCATAAAGTAAAAATGTAACAATTTATTTTAATTCATCAAAAAAAAAAGCATCAATTCTTTTTACCTTAGAATATCCAATTATCTTAATCTGATAATTTTCGGATTAAAATAATTAGTTTTTACAATGAATGAACCATTTTTTTCTTTTTCATATTTAATCAAATTTAAATTCTTACAGATATTTTATACATGTTTAAAAAGATATAAATATTAATAATTTACTTTTTAAATACACAAAGAAAAAAAAATGCAGCTTTGTCATCCACAGAATTGCAAACTGCTGTTCCAAAATCAATCTTTTTTCATGCATATTAAAGGAAATAATTTCTGTTAATATTTGAGCAGAAATTTTAAAGTTTTCATTATTCTAAAAATATTGGGCTTTATTTACCTTTTTATTATTGGAAAAATTGTATTACTTTAACAAACTTTATAAATTTAATTTATTCTTATGTGAATTAGTTATTTTTAACATATTAATATTATAGAAAGAGATTATTATAGTAATCTTTGATCATTTTATAATTTCCACAAGTAACTGTGGTTTCTAACAGTTCTTTTCTTTCTCATTGATTTGATTTTTCATCCTTTTTTACAGCTGTATATATCATTATTGAATTATTTATAACTTTTGGAAAACATCTTGATTTGAAGAACATCATTAAAATTACAGTGATTTGTTTTTAGTTTTATGTTTATGAGAATGCTTTATTTTCCTGCAGATGTGCAGTTTTGAGCTCCCAGTTTTTTTTTTTTTTTTTGCAGAGAAAGTAGTATTGCAATGAGTTAAAAAAAAGGGGGGGGGTTGATGAGACTTGGTTAAATATCAAAATTATTTCACTGCTACTTGATCACAATCTTTTTCTAAAAAGGAAAAAAAAAAAGAAAAAGTCTCAGAAATTGGACAATAAAATAATATTGAATAATAAATTGAGGTATAAAAATAATATGTAATCTCTGCAATTAATTGTATCAGCTCAATTAAAAAAAATTCATACCTTTTATTATACTTTACCTGATCTTAATAATTAGAATATAAATTCAATCTTATTTTGAAATTAAAAGTTACTCTTGTTTTTCAGATCCTGTAAGAACAACACGTGGTTTTCTTTCACTGAGGGCTTACAGATTATCGAATACTGCAATGAAACTTTATAAAGAAGGTGAATTCACATTGGACATGTAAGTTTTTGAATTTCAAATCACCATTCTAATATTACTTAGTTTTATAGAGAATGTTTATTTCATTTTAATATAATTTCAAAATTTAAATTTAAGAGAAAAATGCAAAATTTTATGGTTAATTAGAATTTGGCTGTTTTTTGTATATCTAATTCTCTTTTACGTATTATATTCTGAAACTTCTCTTAAAATACCAGTTGATGTAAAAGAAAACAGAAAATAAAGAAATGTTATTTTTATATGCATAAAATCAGTTTTACTTAATCTCATAATTAGTTACAAATTTGTTTACTCCAATTATTGCAACTTTTTTAAAAAAATAATTTTATTTACAATTTAACTTAAGGAATTAAACATTTGCTTTTTACTATGTGCTGTGCCAAGGCAATGTGCATGAGAGCATTTTGAAGAGAAAAGAAAGGATGGCTTTTTAGAAGCATGCTTGAATGATAAGGGGTGCGTTGTATCTGTTATGCCACACACAACCTCAATGAAGCTTATAGTTTACGTATATTTGATATGATTTATGATAAGCATTGACCATAAACTTTTGTAGTAATATAAAGGGATTAGATTGTAGCCAGATCGGACAAATGATACTGTTTTGGAGAAAACTTGATTTGTAAAAAATCATAGAATGTTCACTAAACCATAGAAATGTGATCATTCCTTGGAGCACATTGTTAGGTAGGGGAAAGATTACTATGGTTTTTGATGAATTACTTTATTTTATCATACAAAACATGATGCTGTTTTTGGGATCAGATTTTTGGTGTCGACAAAAATCCATAAGCGAAAAATAAAAAATTTTATTTCCTGCAAGAGCATCTCAAAAATTCAGCTTTTAATAATATGTTGCCGTTGCATTTACAAAAGCTCCAATTAAAAAAATAATAAGTTAGATTACAAATAAAACTTAGAAAAATGACATTTTGAACAAGAGATTATATAAAATGAAATAAATTGGAAATATGATTATTTTTTAACAATAAATGTGAGACAAAGTTTTTGGATCGTTTGCAATACTAAAGTTACTAATTCAATGAAGCAATTAAAATGAACAAAAATATAATTTATACGGGATTAAATATATTTATTGCACCAGCACATGGTGCTTGGCCATTCAGGAAGTTAAGTTCTGACATGATGTATTGAAAAATGCAAGCAGATTTCATTTTAAGCTTTAATTCTTATAGTTTTCATTATTCTCAATACTATTATGTTTAGAATTTAAGAAATTTTTGAAAATGCTCAGTTAATATGTATTGTCTATATAAAGTCAGATATATTCAAATTATATATTCATAATTGTTGATGTTTAAGGTGAATTTTTGTAACTAAATAGTTTTCTTCAATTACAAGAACAAATATATTCCAGTTTTATGTAAGATTTAATTCCTTGCTTAATTATTTGAATTTTATATACATTTGCTAGTGCATGATCTATTATCTTAAAACTGTTTGTACTTTTATAAAATATTTATGTAAAATATAATTTGTAGTATATAAATGGGGATCTTAAGTTTTAAAATATTGTTTAAAAAGGCTTGTATTGGAATTTATTGGATTAAAAAGGTTTGCATAAATTAAATTGGTTGAAAAAAAAAAAGAATCTTTTTCCTGCCATCGCTTTTAAAGCATATTTAAAGGTCAAATTCTGGTAATTAGTATATTTATATTTTGATTACTAAATAATTCTGTTGTACTTGATGGATATATGCTGAAGATAGATTCTTCTGTAATTAATGGAGTTATTTCTGAGATTGTACTTATTATTTTTTCTGTTCATTTAATTAAAACTTTAACACTCCCTTCCCCCTCCCCCCACCAAAATCATAAGTTGAATGAAAGTGCAAAAGGCACTCTCTTTCAACATGGTAATCAAAAATGATTGGCTGATTTTTATAGAAATTTTACCTATTTTCATCAATAGGGAGAAATCTTTTTCAACGATATATTATTGTATTGTTTTTGACATTCTCATAGAAACATTTTATATTTTTATTTATGAAATTCAATGCTTTTATTTCTTTCATTTTTGAATGTTTGTTTAAATTTTTTTTTTAATATAAAAGTCAGCATCAGAGCATCCTACCTTTTTGTATGTGGAAATAAAATGCATTATAATAAATCTTGATTAAATTAAAACTTGATTTGTATAAATCATTTCTCATGACGTAATTTGATTCATATCTTAAATATTATATTCAGCTTTGTCATTTTTCTGTCTGAATGATGAGATTGAAGATCTGTTTTTGTGAAAACTTGTTTTATAGATTGAATTCAATGACTTGAAATTTTATTTCACTTTTAGGCTTAAGAATCTTCATGTCTCTTATTCCAAGATGTTTGAAGAAATAACTGTTATAATTAGAAACTCTCATCTTGTTAATCTATTGATGTGTGAAATTGCTGATTCAATGCCTGAGCAAGAGAGCAACCAATTTTTGGACATGGGAACTGCGTAAGTTTTTTCTTTATATGTTTTATAAGTGCATTGCGTATTTTTCTTTTAACTTGAAAGCTTAATTCTAAACAAACTATCAATTTCTTGTTAGCAGCTTTCCATAATTTTGTTTCTATTGGTTATACTTGAACCAATTGTGGTATTTGCTGAAAAAATGTTATAACCGAATGTTTAACCATTATTTCTAATAAGATGGAAAAGTACTGATTGTTTTTAATGCTTCACCTTCTTAAATGTTGGATAATATAGTATTAAACTAATTGTCATGTGATTTTATTCCAATAATGCTAGTTAGCTTAATTTTCTTTGACTTCATTATCAATTAGATTACAATTGAGTATAATAGGTCTAAAAGCAGTTAATTTGTGAATATTTGTTTTCATATTCTGTTATAATATTACTTTTCTTTAATTAAGTTAGTCATATCAAGCATTTTAACCATTCAAACAAACAAAAGTACTTGGAAAATAATTTTGATTAAATTTAAATTATTTCTGCAATTGGAAATATTTATATATATATAATTTAAAATGGTTAAATATTAGATAGTTAATCAGAAATATGAAATTAAGTGTTAGATAATTGAGTAATTCTAGTCAAATTTGTTCTGTGTTGTAATTATTTTGTCAAATTTTAAAAGCCGTTAATATTTAGATCCTTATTTATTTAGAAATGTAGTAATTTATTTATATTTGTAAACATAAATCTTTTAAAAGGTTAATATTAAAAAAATTAATAATTTCCTTTAACTTGTATTAATATTTAAATTGCTGTTGCTTTTTTATATGTATAATAGTATACATTTTATTAAGAGATAAATTTAATAAATTTTTGTATTCTTAATTTTGCCTGACTGTTTTATACACATTATGAATTATTTTGTTTACCTGTTTGTTTATACTTTTTATTCATTGGTATTTGAAATTCTCTTAGTTATGAAATAAAACTTTAATCTATATTGTAGAAAAATATTTATTTACTAATAAAATAGATATAATAATTAAGAAATATATTTATGGAAATATTTCAGTATTAAATTTAAGTCATTTCTAATTTTAAATAGCATATTAGAGGTATTTGAATTTTTCTTCTCTAACATAAATATAAAGCCATCCTTTTATTATACAGCTCAGTCCTTGAGAAGAGTCTTCAGGCTATGATGGAATGTGTTGATACAGTGACTCAAGAAACGAACAAGTTGACAAATCATCAAAGACAAGTAATTAAGCAGCAACAGGCTAAAAATCAGTACCTTCAAAAACGAGTATGTAGTAATTTCTTACTCTTCCTTAAATGTAATATTATTAAGAAGGTGTCTTTTTTAATCTTAATGTCATAGATTTATTTATATATGTTTGTGTACAGTTTTAATTTGTAAAAGGATAATCATATATTATTTAAATTGAGTTTTGTTCCTCTTGATTTTAGATCCTTATTTATTTAGAAATGTATGTATTAGAGTGTTATGTAGATTCTTATTATTATAATTTATTTGGCTTAGTTTGATATGAATATAAATTTCCAGTAAATTAATGCAGATTTTTATCATTCTTTTTGAAAGCTACGAAATGTGGGAATCTAAAGTATTAATCTTTTGTATTGTTTTACAAAGCATTGTTCCTCTTGAGATATCAATAAAATAAAATTGAAAGTCTTCTTTGCAAACTGGCTTATAATTATATATTTAAGAATAATGAAAAAAAAATTAATTTACAAATATTCTCAGACACATTGAATTACTGAATGACATGCATCTGAGAAATATTTCATGATTAATGTACTATTGTATTACTATTGATACAATAGTATATTAATTTCATGATTAATGTACTATTGATGAGAAAATAAATCCAATTTCTCATTCAGGATATATAAAAGAATATCCCCCTTCCCTAATGCAATATCTTATATTTAGAAACTTTGATCCTCAGTCAATATATTTTTATTTTGGGCACATCCAAATTCTTGTTGATTGGTCTAGAATAGTCATAGGAGGTTTTAATTTGCAGGCTTCCTTTAGATGTGGCACATAATTGGCTCTTTATGTAAAGCAATCTTATAAAGCAGATGTGTTAATATTGATTAAATAGGAAAATTGATATGTGCTAGTTTGGGAATCCATCTGTTCCATTTAGCAACTAATTGTTGCAGAATTCTAATGCACAGAAGTTATTTCCAAACCTCTAAATGTTTTGAGGAAAGAAATGGTAGGGGTTGTAAAAATAATGTGAAATTCCCCTTATTAGAAATTGAATGAGCAATGAATAGATAAATGTTATGCTAGAATGATAACAATAAATGGCAAGTCCAATATGACAGATAGGTGTTTATTAAAATACTCTATTGGTTTTATTTTTCATGTATTTCTCAAATAAAATCTCTACCATTTTATTCTTTTCCCTTGAAACATGTTATGAAAAATTATATTTACAAGTTTCAATTTTTCTGTAATTGCTATTAGTTTTTATTTTATTTATTTGTGTTATTATCCATTTTAGCTATATATTTATGCCTATAAAATTGCCTTTTTGAATCTATGTTTATTTCCTTCAAATTTCTTTCATAGGCTGCTGAGAACAATGCTCGAATAGCTAAAGGTGAACCACCGTTGCCAGAAGATGATATCAACAAACTGTTCAAGCCCATTCCACCACCATCTCGATTGGATGCTTTGTTGGTGTCGGGCCAAATTGATAGCTATTGCAAACAAATTTCACAATTCTCTACCCAGAATTTGGCTAAGTTGTTCATGACTGAAGCATTGTATCCAAAGTAAACCGAGTGTAAATAATTTTAGTATTAAAATATAAAAAACTTAAGGGCTTCATTCTTTTGTATATTTTATGGTTCCTTATTTCATAAAAAGTAAGTAGTAATTTTCCTACAACATTAAATTATTAAAAAATAATGGCAAAAAAATTCAAGTATACTAATAACAGAGAATGAATTGTTTCAGTTTCAAGGAAGGGGGGAAAGGTAGTTTCCACTTATGCATAGTCAACTATCTCAAAATCCCATTGGCTAATAATAATGTGTACTTAAAGCATTAATGATTACATTTCTGCATTCATTTTGATGAAGGCATCTCTTGGTTATTTGTTTCCAAGAAATACACATGGCAATTTAAAATTGCATGCTTGTTACCAACCTTATATTTATTAATTTAACATATAAATTTTTGTAATAAAAATATGTAGCAGCAATATTTTTTATGAATTGAACCCACATTCTCAATTATAAATACTATTTTCAAATATTTGGTAATATGGTATATCGCTGCCTATTAATGCCTTAAAATAAGGAGTATTTATTACAGCATATGTTTTCCTTTAGTATATATAAACGAAACACATTACATAAAATTCATTTTTAAAACTGTGCACCGTAAAAAAAACTTTGATAGCAGAAATTTAAGAGAAATGGCTGCTAATTTTAGCTAAATTTTATAGTTATTGACAAATCTACTTACTTCTGAGCTCTGATTCCATCTGTACATAAATTTGAAAATTCAAAAATTAACCCTTCTGTTATGCTATCATAAAAATGGATTTGAAGTGTAAATTCCATTGACCTGCCAGAAATGTTTGATTTTTGCCTTATCTAAACTGTAAAAGATGCAAGTAAAATTAAATGTGCACTTAATATTTGACTTGCAAATTTTCCTTCAAAATCGGTAATAAATTTTCAGTTTAACCTCCATATGTTGATTTTTAAAAGATTTGATGTATAGAAGTTACAAAATTACATCAGTTTTACTGTTTTTAAAATGTTCTACTGTGTTACCTTTGAATTTATTTTTTAAAAACTTGATTAGAAGTTAAAAAGTTACAACCTATTCAATTGTGCGAGGTATATTTTTATCTATTTTAATGATGCTGAATTAATCCTTCAAGCTTTTTTTCTCTTCTTCCTTTTAATAATTTAGTGGTCAAAGTTAGAGTTTTAAAAGAAATTTAAGAGTTTGCTGAAGTTATAAGTTGAACAGAATTTAAGCTCTTTCTCTAAAATAAGAGAACACATTGGGTAAAAGGTAAAAATAACATCTAAATTACTAGCAATTGTCTAAGCCTCTATCATAAATGATTTTTTACCCATTTGTTGGATTTCTATTGCTGTGGAAACAATGGAAAAGTTTTTGTTTCTTTCCTTTGGAATGAAGTCCATGAAGGTTGTTCAACTGCTTTCAGAAATTTTTTTTATGTGTACATTTTTTGATGCATAGAATTTTTATTTGATGTAAGAAAATTTTACTTCTATTGGTTCCTGGAAAATAATTTAATAAATAAAGGATTCTGTATATAGGGGGCTTGTGGGTGTGCTGTTTCGGTACCCACTATGCAATCTGGCCAGAAAGAACTTATTATTTCTTTCGCATCTCGAAAAAGCTACTGCAACTTCTGTTAATCTTTTTATGTTTTGTGCTTGTATAAGATAAATATATTTCTGTTCCTCTTAAAAATGCAATAGTGTCAGTTCTTGAAGCTCAGAACATTGTAAAGTGGAGGAATCTATCCATCCCACTCCCCTGGCTCAGATGTATTTGTCTAAATCTTATTTAACTGTAATCGAACGTACGTAAGGAATCCCAACATTTTAGATTTTATACAATACAAAGAAAATCCTAATGTAACATTTTTTCTGTATAAAATATTTTTAAATCATCTTCGTAATTGATTTGGATACATTTTATTTTTACTGCAAATGTTTAATATTCTTTAGTTTTCTATCAAAATTCCCAGATTTGTACAACTTTAATTTTTTAAAATTAAGCTAGTTAATTTTTTTATCATGAGTTAACATTTTATAAATGAAATTGGATTAATTGAGTATGTGACATTCTGGGGTATATGATGCTTTATCTCATAACCTTATATTTTTAAAAGAGTAAAAAAAAAATTAGACCATTTTTGTGAAAAATTTCATAAATGAATATTGAAATTCTAAAGGACTTTCCCTGATGCTATATGTGTTCTTCGCCCCCCCCCCCTGATTTTTAACTGTTTTAATAAGAAAAATGTGTAAGTGAACCATGTTATTATTGCGACAAACCTCTAACCCACCTTCATTGTTTCTGCATTATTTGAATGTTTCTCTTTCTCAACTGAAAGCTGGGAAATAATATATTTTTCAAAATCAAAATGTTTTTTTCTCCCTATTTTTAACTTTGTGAAATCTAAACAAAGTGTGTTAGAAGCAAAGTTAGTTATTTCATTAGCTCAAACAATATTAAATGTCCTTGAATTCTTTTTATCAATTTATTTTTATTCAGTTAATATTCTGTTAGACATAAAAGAAACAGTAGCATTTTGATTTTGAATTCAAACATATATGGTTTGAGGAATAAGAAAGTAGGTAGAAACATGTAATTAGGTAATAGTGTGCATAATTATTTGATTCCATTAGGAGCCTTCGTACAATGAACAGATCTTGTATATAGATATAAAAAAGGGTATCTAGATATATATTGAAGTTTAATTTTTTATTTATTTTTATGATAACCATGGGTATGAAATTTAGTATCAGAAATTTGATTGTATTTTAAACATATTTAGTGCTTAATTGATAACATAAAATATTAACCACTCAACCTGAAAGTTAAAACGATTGTTTTATTGATGAAAATGCTTGGTTGTATAACATTTCGAAAAAATTATCTTTTAAGATATTTTAATTGATTTCATTACGTACTCGAAATATCTAGGGCAGAATTACCCATTTTGTTATCTTATGTTGAAGTACATAATCTAAATAGTTTTAGAACTAAATTTTTGATTTGATAAAAAAAAATGTTTTATGGTGACCAATTTTATTCTGGAAAAAAGTAAAAGGGTGTATAATTTTTACTTAAAAATATGAGATAGAATAACTAAAATTTTAATTTATGTTTCTTTATTATTTTTATCTTTTGAGGTATAAATACCTTAGTGTCTCCTAGACATTGTTACAAAATTTAGAAAATATCATAGCGCATTAAGCATTTTACCAGTGCATGACATTTTTGATATATCATGACTACAGGCGACTCATGTATAGATACCGTGGATCAGTAGCTTCTTTAATTTGTTTTCCATTGTATAATTATAATTATAAATTTATGCTATTTTGTACGGGACATCTAAATCCATCAGAAATCTAATTATTCTTTTAGGACTGTTAATATTTAGAGGAAGGCAGCAAAAACGCATTTGCGATTGGGAAGTGCTGCGAAAAGTGTGTTACGAATTTCTGTCGCTTAGCAATCGTAGAAACAACACGTATTCGTTCCGCTCCAGAATATGTTATCGAAAATAAAATGCCTATTTTCTTTCCCCCCCCCCAAAAAAAAATATTTTTTTGTTGCAGAATTTTTTTTTCATTTATTTGAAACGTAATTATAAATTTTTTTTAATGAACTATAGTTGTTGATAGACAAAAGTCAATTTAAAATATTGTGTTCAGTTTTTATAAATAAATATTATTATGTCAGAACTTGATGTTTTTGGCGTCGGCAAAAATCCGTTGGCGAGAAATAAAAATGTTATCTGTACGAGCATCTGAAAAAAAAATCAGCTTTTAATAACGTGTTACCATTGCATTTACAAAAGATCTGATTTTAAAAAAAGTTAACGACTACAGCAAATAAAATGTAGAACAATGTCATTTTGAGCACGCGATTATATGAAATAAATAGAAAATGTGATATTTTTTTAAAAAACAATAAATGCTAGACAAAGTTTTTTGGATCGTTGGCAATACTAATGTGACTCATTCAAATGAAACGATTAAAATGAATAAAAATATAATTTAACTCGCACGAGCACGCGGTGCTTGGCCGTTCAAGAAATGATGTTCTGACATGATACATCAAAATATGCACAGCAGATTTCATTTTTATATTTATTTTAGTTTTACAATTTCGTGATTTTTGTTATTATTTATTATTCAATGTAGTTGATTTAATTATTTTTAAAAATATTAAGGAAATAAAAATGCCGAAATTATTTATTTTGAAGTTTTCAAATTTTAATTAAATATTAGTATTAGTAATCATTTCTTTAATAAAACGCACATCAAGCTAAAAAAAACTTCCCGTCTTTTAATTCACTAATAATTAAATTATTTAAAATCAATAAAGAGGAAATTTATACCAGAAGGCACCGCTACACAATTTAGCATAGATTACAGTACTTGCATAAGTCTTCATGGATTGTAATATTTTAAAAAATTATCAAATTAAGTTTCAATATTTTAACTTCTCAAAAATAAATTTTGATAAAATAATTAATGGAATTCTTTAGCAACAAGAGAGTCTCTTATTAGAAAAAAAATGCTTGAAATTTTATTGCATTTATTTAATATTACGTTCTATTGGAGGTCATGCAGCTTCGGGATATTACATTTTATTTGAATTAATAAGAATAAAAAATAATAATAACACGCCTCATTAAGATATCTATTTTTTAAAAAAATTAATAAGATTTTTTAAGCTACATTAAATTGTAAAAAAAGGGCCAACATTATTTAGAAAAAAAGAAATTATTTGGGAGAAAATATCTGGGCACTTTTATGTGTTGCTCCAAGGCTGCTAAGTCTATAGTTATGGTCCTGTTCAAATAAATGAGAATTATTAATGAAAAAAGAAGAAAACACACACCAAAAGTCAGAAAAGAGTTGGATAGAATTTAATAAGTTATAATTTAATAAATAATAACAGTTGCTGAAATTTTAGAATAAACAAACTCATTCCAAGCACATATAGATATATTAAATTAAATACACAATAAATTATTTTCATATGCTATTTGTTTATAAAATATAATAACTTACTATAGTAAAATATTAGTGCTATACAAAATTCAATCATTTTACAAATATTTATACGGAATAAATATATTACTTCTCTGTATTCTAAAAATTGCTTTGACTAGAATACTATTCTTGTGATTAAATTACATTGTCACAATTAGTTGAAGGGAATTCTATGAATTCAATGTTAAATATTTAAAAATTCAGCCTAATAGACTTAATATTTAAAACATTGACATTATTGTGGAATTAATTTATTTTCATGTGATTTACTTGGAATGTACTTTCCATTTCAGATTTTTAATTTATTTTTCCTCTTGCAGTCTTTATCATTAGTGTTAAGAACAATTCTACTAATGTGGAAATCAATTTATTTTTTTGCTATTTTTATAATTATATCACGATTTTTATATCAGATAGCAAAATATACTTTTGGTGAGGTTTCATTAATTTATAAAATTTCTCGTTTATTTAATTTTGTTTTATTTACATTAACTTCAGTCACGTTCAATATCAATTTTAGGGCAACAAAATTTAAATGTTTCGATTTTTTTAATTAATAATATATTTAATTAAATTTTCCTTACATTTATTTATTTAATTACTTTTAATAGTTTATGTTAATCAGCATATTATTTGGCTGGTTGTCTAGAAAAAAGGAGTTATGTCTTAAATATATATAATGTAATTTCATAATTTTTTTTTTTTTTTTTTTTCAAAATTCCATAGCTCATATTTCATTTACGTAGCCTTACAAAAAAGAAATTTAAAAAAAAATCATACGACGTGCTCTTTCTTTCAATTACAACTGCCAAAGATCAAACAATGATTTTTTTTTTTTTTTTTTTTGTATAGAAAATAGTATAATTCGTTAAAGTTCACGCGCATTTTAAGATACGTCGCAGTGTTTATTTAAAATTTTGGCTGACATCCGTAATTGCATTTGTTGTGAGACTAAGGCATCATTAGTTATTTAAACTGTTAATATACGCGGAGTTTTTTTTATTTAATTATTCGAATATATTACTACTTGGGTTTGTGCAAAATTAACTTCATTTTTAGACACAGATTAAACGAACGATTTTTGCATCAGTTAATGAATTATTAGTATTCCCTTCAACTTTGCATATAAACATCTCATAATACAATCTCACTAAGATTACAAGATACATTCAATATTAAGTAGATAATGCGCGCAGGAGAAATGTAGAAAAAAGTTTTATTTACACAGAGTACAAGGCTGTGTAGGCCTTTGCATCTTTTGACTAGATGTACTCATCCTCTTTCAGAAAAAATATATATTAAAATTATTTTATCCACGCATAGAAAATACATTCACTAACTACAAATGCAAATTGCTTATTATTTACAGGTTTCGGAGAATATAAATAAAAAGTGCATATTCTCAGTATTGCTAAGGTACAAGAGGTATCTATTTGCTATTTGTACATATCTTATTGTCGGGTGATCTTATTGCAGTAGTAGACAACTCTAGTTATCAGAACATATTACATCATTTCACTTTATTAAACAATCCCGATAATTTATTTTGAAAAATAATTGAATAACATATATTTTTAATCAATGTTCTATGTAATAAAACTGTATACTTCTAACGAAAATTGTTCTTCATGTTGTCTGTAACGCTAAGACGCATACAAATTCCTATTAAATCAAAGATCATTTCCGGCCATAGTTGAATTTGAAAGAACTGCTCGTTGAATATTTCCATCTAAACTTTTTAAATATTTTCAGATTATGATATTTTTACTATTTCTTTAGCATTTGTTTTGATATACCTGGCTTTGTTTGTTTTTTTGCCTTTTTTTTAAGCTATTATTTATGTACTACTCATTTATGTAAATCTTTTAATAGCGATAAACTTCCGCAAATTAAGCATTCTCCAATTAAGTATTTTTTGACCCATGATTAATCGTTGATATGATTAATTTTGTTAAAAAATGTTTTCAGTCTCAAAATTCCGGATTGTTTAATATTTTATAACTTGGAATGAATTACAAAATTAATACGAATCTTCAATAATTTTTTGTCACGATAATTTTTTTCAGAATCTTTTACGAAATAAATATGGTTTTTGTTAATCATACACTTATGAATAAGCAGGAGCTTTCTTCTTAAAGTAGAAAATCAATTCCCTCAAAGTTATGGATTTTTTTAAAATTTAATTTTAAATGCTTACTTTTCGTTGTTTAGTCTAAAACTACTCTGCTTCTTTTTTTTTTTAATTTCAATTATTACAACACTATAAATAGATTTTTAAATCTTATTATTGTTACTAAACTCTTTGACTAAAATTATTTTAACCCTCCATGTATTAGCATTTCTATTATTCTTTATTTTTATATTCATTCTGGGTCCATTCATTTCTATTATGAGTGTAATTAAAAAAAAATGCCATTATTTCTTTTTCATATTTTAAATTTTTTTATATTTTTAATTATTAAAATTTTATTTTCTTGTGTCTCTATTATAAAGCTTTTTTTTAGAAACTTCTTTTTGTAGAAAAAGTTTACTGCAACTTATAAGTTCTAAATTAAATATTCGAATTCAGGCGTTTTCGAAATTATTATTTTGAATAATTTCGGGAAAATTTTGAGATCAAATCTGTTTCCTCAAAAAATTTGGTTTATAAATGTTAAAAATTCTGATCGAAGAAGAAAAAAATTATGAGAGTTTTTCTCATCAATTTTTTTTTTGCACAAAGGACATTAAAAATAAAATTTAAGTAGCTTTATCATAAATGATGCACATTTAAAAAAAAATTGTATTTCATTGGAAAAAACACTTCGTATTATTTAAAGCTATAGTTCATAAGTATTAGCCGCATTTACGATTTCATGTGAACTTGTTAAATAAGTTTTAACAATTTATATGGAAAGATTCAATTTATGAAGAAAAATATGAAAGAAAATCAGAATTCACAAAGAAAAAATAAACAATTTTGAACTTTCTGACTTTAAAATAAACTTTTTTTTTTTTTGCCTGTATAAGAGTTATATCTACAGATAGGTATCTTGCTTACATACTGATGATTATAAACTAACAATTAAATTTTAAAGAATGAGATGAACCGTGATATCTGCTTCTCATCAATGCAAGTGTTTCTAAATCTATGATAGTGATGAGGTAGCTGAGATCAGGGAAAGCTGATTGCAAGCATGGCTTGCATGGAAAATGTAAATGTATCCCTTTGAACGGGTAAGTGAAACTACCTCTAAACGATTACAAAAAAAGAAGCACCTTTTACAGCTCTTATTTTTTATATTACTCTAAGTATAGTGCTATTATGACTGCACATATTATCAATTATATTTACTATACTTTTTACATTAAGTGCTGTTGGAATGAAAATGCTCTTTAGCTTACAATATAAATAATGATACCTGCATACTTATAACCATATTTTAAGCTGCAAGATAAATATTAGTAATGATATCTGCATGTTCTAATAACATATATAGTATATGCACTTACATATATTTACAGATGCTATAATTAAATATACAAATAAAAATTATTAACACAGTTTTGCTTTCAATATATCCCATTTGTTCAAATGTCTCCTCATGTTAATGATGCCAGTGGTATTTATTTTCTTACACGGCTCAAATAGGCCCATTATATAAAAACTCTACCTTTTCTTTAATTAACATACCATATTTACATTTGAAAAAAACGACTAGTTCATGGATTAATTAATTTTTTTATCAATTTTCATATTATTAAGTTTATCAATTTTGGTTTATTAAATTTAATTTATATAAAATGTTTCCGATTTGGCTCCAGATATGAGTGACTTTTAAACCCATTTATCCTCCCACAACTGCTGGATCTCATGTAATAATTACGTTTGACAGCACTTCTTGGCTTCTCGCTGCGTTCTTTAACGTCCGTGCCATCCGTGACGTAATCCTTCAGAAGATTTGGCAAAGACAATTCCTTCACGTCACTGATTTGCTTCAGTAGGGCCAGAATGGTACTTCGACACCGATCTTGCAAGTTGCTGAATTCTCGCTTGGTGACGCCCAGGGCCATTTCTGTTTTCGCTGCGGTGGAACACACGACTGGATAAATCTCATCCTGCACCAGATGGAGATCTCTGAATGCCACCCCGAGGTGGCATCCGTCTTTGTAGTAAGAAAGTGTGCCCTTGATGCCGTCGAAAAATAATCCAATGATGGTGGCCTCGTTTTCGCGGAAAGGTTTTGCGTATTGTCTCCACTTGCCATTGTGCCAGAGCAGGCCTTTATGGGATAATCCCCATCCGTGTTCGTCTTCTCCAAGCATATTGACGAAGGCATTGGCATGTAGTCGTGACTTCTTGGTGCTGACACCTGTGGAGTGGAAAATATCAAAGTAAGGAATATGAAGAGAGCATATTGTACATTTGTATATCAAATATTGATCATTTAAAAGGAATGATTGCTTTTTTACCACAAAATGCCCTACAATGAATATTACTATAATGTACAATATTCACAATACAGGGTGTCCAAAAAGTTCCCGTACTGATGATTTGTGAATTTATTTTACAAAAACAACGAAGAATTATTTTTATGTCAATGATAAAAAGCACTTTTAACATGACGAAGAAAAAATACTGAACTTATAATGAGTGAAATTAATGAATGAAATTTATAATAAATGTTCAAAATGTCCACCCCTTTCTTGGAGACAAAGCTGAACTCGTTTGCGCATGTCTTTCGAAACGCGTTTTAGCATGCCAGGAGGGATTTCTTGTATCCTTTGGGTAATTGCGATTTTCAAATCATCTATTGTTTGAGGATCACCTTCATAAACTTTGTCCTTTAAATATCCCCACAGAAAAAAGTCCGGGATGGTCAGATCAGGGGATCGAGGTGGCCAAAGATTTTTTGAGATGAGTCGATCGCCGAAAAAAGCTTCAAGCATGTCCATGGTTTCATTACTCGTATGGCGAAATTGAATATACTTGAAAAAAATCATGGACAATGGTTTTTTAAATTCGGAGTACGGGAACTTTTTGGACAACCGGTATCAAATAACGTCGGGGATACTTTTTAAAATATCTTGTTCTAATAGGGAGGTCTTAGGTGAGAATCTTTTCCTTATCAAATTTGTGTATCCTTAAGATGTAAGGGTTATAAAATTTCGATAAATTAGCACACATTTGAGACACTATCTAAAATGTGAAGTTTGTGATATTTTGATATTCGATGTATGATACAGTAGGAATTTTATAATTAAGGATAGTTAAGGAATTAGTACAAATAGCAATTTATATTGCGATGCATTTCAAGCTCGAGATGACCTGGAAGTAGAGCTAAGATTCCGGAGAGAATTATAGGTTCGATAGTTGGAATGGGAATGCTAATTCAAATATCTTTCTCGCCATCCAATACAAAATATCTCTTATGTCTTTTCAAAATCTGAAGGTAATTATTACTAAGCTTTCTGTAGAGCATAATTATATATATATATATATATATATATATATATATAT
>JAOUZG010029590.1:2470434-2482579 GCA_026289955.1 Argiope argentata
TTTACTATTCATTCCTTCATAAAAATTATATATATATATATATATATATATATATAACGCTAAATTTTTTATTTAGAGAAAATAAAAGGTAAAATAATAAAAACGAATGCTAAAGAAAAATTAAGATACTTATTGAACTTCTTATTATATTGGTTTCTTATATTGCCGCGCTTATTTCAAACTAATGTGCTATTGGTTTCTTATATTTCGTAATAATCGATTTTATTTATTTATTTAAAAAAATAATTTTATTGAAGCTTCGTTTGGATAGAAAAGCGTTTAGTAAAATATTTACTATTCATTCCTTCATATAAATTTGTTTAAAATAATATGTTGGTAAATTAGATGCAGTAATTCTGATCGATTAAATTCTCCAAAATAAAAATTTTCCAAGATTATTATATCTCATTTTTTAGCTGAAAATGTAATATAAGTAATACCAACATACCTTTTTAATATCTGTTCAAATACATTAATGTTTTAAAAAATTCATTTTTATTTGCATTCTGAAAAAAATTCCATTCAATTTTAAACTTCAAATTTGGTATAATTTCCCAAGAAATTTTGAATTTTACAGCCTACATTTAAAAAAAAAAGTAGAAAAGTCTATAGCTAAGGGGGGGGGACAAACAGAAAAAGAGAAATTTGTTTGTAGCAGAGCAGAAAAGGTACGGAGAAATTTATATTTCTTTTACACCTTTTTAATGGTGAAATGAATAATTGTAGGAGAAATTTCTTCAAATGAACTTACCAAACATCATGCTAGTACCAAATATCCTTTGGCTAACTTCGATTTCCCAGTAATAACGGCCTCTATTGAGAACCCGGGTACCTCGTACGCCGGCAGTTCCATTGCTCCAATTAGGATGGAAGTGAGCAATCTTCAAATCCTCTCCAAGTAATTTCACCTCATGAGATTTGTCTTTTTTACTCCAAGTCCAGTTGTCTGTGCAGAAGTTGGATAGATGGGGACCATCCTGGGCCATCGCTAGGAAAAGTAACAAATTTATTTCATTTATAAAATGTGATTCAAATATTTTAAAATAGTCTTAATTTTTCTGTTATTAAATTGTTATTAAATTTTTATCTGTTATTAAATTTTTATCTCTATTCCGATTTTCTTTAGTTTTGAGTGATTTTTAAAGACGCTTCATTTCTAATAAATGCAATACTTTTTCCATTACATTTTTTCTCTCCTTCTTCTTTAGAATGAATTGTAAAATTTTCAAATTGATATCGTTTAAAATAACATCGAATGATAATGATTTGTTATACTATTTTTTTTAAATCGTAAATAAATTTCTATCTTATAGCTCGTTTAAAGTTCTAAGCGAAATATTATTGAATCGCAAACGTGGGATCGAATATAACAACAGTGCAAAGTTCTAAACCGTTATTCCATCTCTGATACGCTTATGCGGCTCATGTATAGGCACATGCCAATATTTAGTTATAAAACTTTTGTGTGTGTGTGTGTAAAATCGTATTTTTTCAGGAAATACACCTATGTAAATAAACTTAAAAAGCAAAACCTAATCTAAATGTAAAAATTTGATCCAAACTGTTACAACCATTTCCGAGATACACAAAATAAATATATACGTACAAGAATTGCTCGTTTAAAGTAGTAAAATTGAAGGTAAGTTATTATCATTATCACACAGATCAGATGTTGACTGCCTCACATGATATCAAATAGAGTTAGTTAATAAAATACTGTTGTTGTTGTCATTAATTTAATTTGGAATTTTTTGGAACAGAATTGAATATCCAAAATTCAAAAATCCAAAATTCTGTGCATTGCGTAATTGTATGTTAAAAATATCAGAGAAGAGTTGCGTTTTAAAATACAACACACTAAAATTTCTCATTAAAAATTGTGAAATGAATAAATATTTAGTGTTTTAATGATATCTGCTGTCTTTTAAGTAAACAATTAGCGTTTCAACAATTTTATCGGTCATTATTCTATAATTTAAAAATACATTTTTGGTGATTCATACATGTAATATTCACTGGGTTTTTTTTTCTTCCTTTTTATTATTATTTAAACTCATTTTTTTTAATTATGCATCACTTATAAAAACAGTTAATGTAACTTTTACTTATCGAAGTTCTCAATCGTAGAGTGTTCATACAAGACATCAAACTTTTCGGCAATTTCACTTGAAACAGTTAGATTATTAAAAATTTCACAAGCTTCAACAAATCTTATATAATAGATATTAACTATATGAAGAGAACCCAAAATCCATATAATTTCTGATTATTTTGTTAAATGAGTTTCCATATTTAGTTGACATAAAAATATTCATCTCTAGGGGATTATGTCATCACTTTGCATATGATTGAATAGATTATGTAAATATTACTGTTTAAAAGGTATCCGACTGGGTTCGGAGAGTTACCGTTTTGGTTTGATTTGATTTATTTCAAATAAAATTCTGTAGGTTATAAAGATATTAAAAATGTACATATGATAAAACTTTATTGAAGCCTTATTAAAACACATATTATTTAAATGTAATATAATTTTTATCTCGAGTTTTATGTAAATGAAGAATAAAGCATGATTTGTTCTAAAATTCGACCTCGTTGTTAACTTAACTATTACTTTGATTACAATTTTTTATCTTCAACATGCATATTTTAATATCAGTTCTGAAGATTTTGTTTAAGTTATTTAATTCATAATACGTTTAAACCGAGTTATGATCTTTTAGAAATAAATCGGGGATTTTTTTAAAAAAATTTCATATTTAAAAAAAAGAAAGAAAAAACAATTGAACTGCTTGATGAGCTTAATATTTGATTATCATATTTTACTTGACATATTTTAGTATAACAAATAAAATTGCAAAAGAAACATCAGTCGATTTGCTATGTTAGAGATATTTTATAAAATAGAGCATTTCACAGAAAAGTTTATTTACAAATATCATATGAACATTTCAATATTCGAGTAACTCACAGGTTATCGGTTTAAATACAAAAGATAGTTTTTTTTCTATATGAGTACTTAATTTGTAATTATAATCTCCTCTTTGAGACAAATTATCTGTATCAAAAATAAATAAAAGTGTGTGGGTGTGGGTGTGTTTACAGGCCAAACCATTTGACTGTAACTACGAAATTTGGCCCACCTTGGTGGATTGAAATGTGTATTGGAAATGAGTTTTTGAAAATTTAAATTTCAGCGATATTATTGCACAAAAAGGAATTTTATATTGTTTCAAAATTTTAAAAAGTGTCAAAGTGTTCTTTTTACTGATATAGACTTAATAATCTTGCAAATTATTCCTTAAATTTGGCAAATAAAAAAGAAATTCAAATTTCCAATAATAGATTACATTGTTGCACTGAAATTGAAATTGTTTTTACTGTTTCATCAAACGTATAAACCAATACTTTTCCTTCCTTGTTGAAAGTTAACGAAGAATTTTATTCAATATTCTGTGTAATTTCAGGATATATAAATAAATAAATAATTTACAATGCCGCGAAATTCAAAAGATAGTTGAACCAGATATTAGTTTTTTATTAGTGCTACTATGATTAAAAAAACAATCCAATTATCTTATAGATTGGTAGTATCATGGACATAAAATGATATTTAAACGATTTAAATAACCTTAAATATAACCAATATCCATGACAAAGCAAATGGTCTCAAAGGTGACTAAAAAAGATAAAACTGAAATAGCCCTAATTCAGAAGAAAACATAAACATTAGTTTAGGTTTCCTTATTTTTAATTTTAAATATATTAAAATTTTTAAACGTTAGGGAATTGTTAAACAATTCAAATATTGGAATAATTTTGAAATGGAAATCCAGTTAATAAATTTTATACGGTTTCAAATATTTCAGAAAATATAATTTAAAAAAGTGGAAGGGAAAGAAACAGAGAAAGGTAGATATTTAGAAAAAGGATATTTTAAAGAAATTAATTCGTATGAAATTTAAGTTACACGATAATCTTAATTATTAATGCCATCTAAAAGTTAAATATACACTGACTTAAGCTTTTACTTCCTAAAGGCATGAAATATATACTTATTCCAAAAATTAAACTGACTCATTAACTGATGCATTAGACGTGTTTTAGATGCTCATGAATTGACTCCATATTTTAAGAGCTTTTTGCGAAAGATTAAAATAATTGTAATATCAAATAAAACTAGAAAATACTAGAAAAATAAATTTAATTATTTGCATTCTTACAAATACACATACTTAAAAATCATGAGAGTAAAAAATAATTATTATTATATACGGAAACGAAAATAGCAAATATCCAGTTAGTGCAAATATTTATATAATTGATCTCTGAGAAGTGAACATTACGGAAAGATTGAAAACTGATAAGGCACTTTTTTAAATTTGTTTATCAGTTACTCGATCAGAAACACTTGATACACTTTTCATTTTTAGATAAGGGTAAGAAGTAAATTTAAATCGAAAAATAAACAGTCAAATATGCACTAATTTTGTTTAAGTTCTTGCATTTTTTTTTGGGGGGGGGAGAAATAAAATAAAAATTCTTTTTAGAAAAAGGACTTTCATGGCATGATTTAAATTTAAGCTTCAAATTTAGAAAAAAATTAATTATGTGACCTTATTCCACTTTATTTAACAAATAAGTTGAACGGTGGGCTTTTAATTTAAATTATTTTTTAATTTGATTCTGTATATATTTTTTAGAAATTATAAAAATGCTAACCATGATAAACATTTATACTCATTATTTTGTTATTATCATTTTGAAAATCATAGCCAAAGTGATACGTTATTTATACTCATTTAAAATTAAATAAAACTTTGGACAATTAAACAATTATTAACTAATTTGCAGTGCCAAGTAAAATCAGATTTCCGAGCCCTTTTATGAATATAAATCGAGAAGAAAAGAAAGAAAGAAAAATGAGAAAATAGTAATGAAAAAAATATGGAAGAGAAATTTAAACAATTGTTTCGAATATTAGTTTTAATCTTTCGCTGCCATCTTTAAATATGCCATTTTGCAAGCATTTATTCTGAAAATCCCTCAGATATCTAAATTTTAATAGGATTATGACAATAAAATTATTCTTGTTTACTTTCTTTAGATGCTAAAAGATTATTTTTGGCTGCTGATTACTGTTTCTAGAAATGGTATGCATGGTATTGTTCCGATACCTCAATTATAAGCTAAATTTCAAATTATTTTCCAGTACTAAACAGATATAAAGTAAGCAAGTTCAGTGAATCTTGAAAGCACAGACAAGAAAATTCAAAAGACTTTTTCAAACAGTAACTCACCCAGGAAAGAATTTGTTGGATCTCCATCAGCGAAATGTGAAATAGGTATTATTCTCATGATTTTTTCAGAATAAAAATAAGACGCGAATCTGTATTTCTCTCTCTCATCATCCTCATAATAAATGTGGCACATCTACCCACATACTGCTAGAATGAAAAGTATCGGAAATCGATCCATATCGATTGCCTGCACGGCATCCACGAGCCTGCAGCGTCTTGTCATCTTCACATGATGCCAGCTAGCAAATGCGACCGCTGCTAACGGCTTCACCACACCGTATTGCGATACGACTAAATCTGAATCTTAACCATTCCATAGAATGTGCTTGACACGGTGGAAAAAAAAAGTGACATTATAAAGAAAGAAAAAAAAATAACATCTGCTGTTACGAAACGGAAAAGCGTACCCTTTGTTGAGTTAGGAAGAGAGTACTATGGATGTAACGGTGGGACGGGGGGCACAAAAGGAAGGAGCTATTGTAAAGGGCACGTGCCGGCCCCCCATGTGCGATACCGGCTGCCCGCTCATTGGCCAGCTGGCGCGTGGCGGATGGTGACAGACGGCGCGTGCTATCCCTGCTGACGTCATTGTATCGGAAAAAGGGCCACCTGATTGCTGCCTGCGCCGGGGAAGCCCGTATCGTGTTGATATCCTTGCGACCATGCACTTTTTGCTAGTTAACGCCAACAGATGCTGTTATTGGATGGAATGAAAGGGGGGGGGGGCAGCTGTCTTTTCTCGCACTTCATCATTTTTTTTTTTTTTTTTTGGAATAAAAAAAATCCACCGTTTTTGCTTTTAATGCAAGGAGTTTGAATATAAATCAGAAAATTTTGATTTAGAGTTGCAGAGTTGGTTCTTTTACTCGTGAATCAATTAACAGCGTTGATACTAAAACATGGCTCTAATTTGTTGCAAAAACTTATGTGTTTGATAATTAATCTCTGATTATCATTGTATTTTGTGATGATATTAGTGGAAGAAAGCTCCTCAATATTAAAATTAAATCTATGATAGAAATAAATCTAAACAATGATGTTTCTTGAGATGATAATAAGCTGGAGTCAATAATCAATGAACAAATATTTCTAAAACACCTACAACCTCTATGAATTGCTTCAATCACCGCAGTAATTTGTGCATTTTCAGCTATTCTAGGTTATATAATGTAATATGGGATTAAAAAAAAGTAAAGTTTTTATGAATTCTTCTTCATTATGAACTTTTGTTAATTTCAATTTTAATGCATTCATCATTTTCATAAAATTAGTTTTTGATATGTTCTTTTTATTTATGGGGAAAGTTTTAACTATTTCATTATATATTTCTTTTTCCTCTGAGAAAGCTTAAAAAGTAAGAATTCTTTAGTAGAAGTTAAGGTAAAAATTATTTTTCAAATGAATCGTAGTTTTCAAGTTTGAGAATTGGAACAGCAAAAAAGGTAGGCCTGAAGTTGATAAATTTGAAACTGCTTTTACGCTTTCATATACCATAAATTTTGATGATATTAATGTAATTGGAGAGAATAATTTATAAAAATTAAACCGACAGAAACTGGCTAAAAAGATATGAAGAAAATATAAGCTTTAAATACTGTTAATATATATGGATTGAATAGCAAATGATAAAATTGTAAAATGCCTGTAGATATAAATTGGAAATGTGGATTATTATTTTCAAGAGAAAATGAAATATTCTTCTTGTGTTCATATTCCGATTAAAAAAGATGAATTTCCAGATTAAATTTTATAAAAAGAAAGTAAGAATTTCTTCAAAATTAGAATGGACTAAATTGCATTTTTACTATATATATATATATATATATATGACTGAATTCTAATTAAAATTAAATTCATTTAGAATTAGGATTTTAAAAAATTTAACGAAATTTATGTAAGGCTCATTTGTTATAATTAATTGACGAAATAAAAATTAATGCAAGAATGCCTTAAAATTTATATGCTTTGATACATTTATATAACTAATTAATAAACTTAACGATTCCTTATTAAATTAAAATAATTGTTTGGTTATGTGATAAATTAAATTTAGTGATTTTAATCAAAAATATGCATGATAAGGAAAGGAATTTTTTTCCTAAAAAAATTTGATTATTTTTTTAAAACTTAAAACTAATAAATAACTTCTTATATGATTTAAATTTTTCTACTGATTATTTAAAATTTAAAGGAAAAATTGCCTTTTAACTTTTAGAGAGAAATGTGGACTCTTAAAGAAGAAGAGAAGTAATCCAAATACTCGCATGAAGTTTCCTCGAATAAAAGATGCTTTGCTGGAATCGTCCTATTATATAAGGAATTCGATAAATGTATTATATCTGCACATATGTGGACACTTAATAATCTCATTTTGTATTTTGTTTTTATTTATTTGAAATATTTTTTAATTAAATTTAAAATGCCCTGATTGGTTACCTTTGAATTTTTTAAAAGCTTGTGATCGATAGAAAGAAATTCAAAATGACAAATGTTTCAATCCTGATTGTGTTCATATTAATTACTACTGACATTAACCACCTGTTCGATTTGATCAACCTCACCGTCTGATAACTCTGTCACGGCTAAGTATCATATCCCTTGAGACCCCCTCGTAAATATTAATGCGTATTGGTGCGATGACAACCGCAGCATCTGTTCCCTCACCTCTGATGAAGGGGCAACCGAGCCCGCATCTCGATCCACACTTCATTCCTTCCCGCATCCCTGTTTCCGTTCCAAAACGCTTTTTCGACCTTTCGCTCGAGGAAGGAAGCCCCTGGTCGGATGTCTGTTCATTGAAACGGCTTCTTTTGCTCTACTTCTTTTTGACTTGTGTCTCGCAAGGAAGTAGCACCTCTAACCCCAACAAGCCACTGATATTTCTATTTGCACATCTGTGGGGAGTGCATGATGTTTATTTTTTGCCTCGGCAGCTTTGTGAAAAGGCGAATGAAAATGACAAAAAAAAAAAGTCAGACTGGGTGACGATAAAAAATGAATGTAATTTCGAGCTATATTTTTACGGTTTTATTGGGGGTGGAATTTATGCTCGTGTGTGTGTAGTGAACAATGGGAAACGGATTGTAGCATCAAAATATTTGAATAAGGTTTTGTTGTTGCTACTTATGGCACTTGCCTATGGAAAAGCCCACCGCTGATACAGCAGCAGATTTAAGCCGAAAGGAGCGTCTCTTGTTTTTGAAGTAGCGCCAACTAGGGTCAAGAGTACGACTTAGCTACACACTCACCACATTTGCTTGCAAAGCCCCTTTTTACACAGTCAGCATCTCACAGATAGCACTCAGAAGAGCAACCATGCCCGAAACGGGACTTGAACTCGGGACTCCCTGAACACGAGGAAGAGAATAAGGTTTTAAACTATGTGAATGCACAAATTCAATTATTGCTTTACAGAACTTATACATGTGGACAGTGAATTATGACGACATTGAAATCACGAATTGAAAATTTTCTATTTCTCGATGTTGTGACTATACATAAAAATTGCTTAAAATCTAAAAATACCTCAAATATTAGAATATAAACCCGAATAAAAATGACAATGCTTCGTTATAATACGAGTCATCTAAATACACAACAGTTAAAATAATAGTCAAGCAGAAAATTGTTGTTGTATTTTTTCAAGCCGACTTTCTGGCACAGAGGTGGTGCGTCTTCCTTGTGTTCTGAGAGTCCCGGGTTCGAGTCCCGGTTCGAGCATGGTTGTTCTTCTGTGTGCTGTCTGTGAGGTGTGTGACTGTGCCTCCCTGTCAAAATGGGCTGTGCAAGCAAATGTGGTGAGTGTGTAGCTAAGTCGTACTGTTGGCCCTAGTTGGCGCTACTTCAAAAACAAGAGTCGCTCCTTTCGGCTGAAATCTGCTGCTGTATCAGCAGGGAGCTTATCCATAGGAAAGTACCATAAGTAACAACAACAATTTTTTTTAACCTTTTGATAATAATAATTTGAATCCATTGGTATTGATAAGTTTTGCAAGTTCATTTTAAAATACATAAAATATTTTTTCTGTATAATAAGACTAGTAAATTATAAGTTGATTAGAGATGTAGAGATCTTTTGAAAAAATTGTGGCAACTTGAGTCCAATATAATTTTATTCGAATTATTTGGCATATTCTTCAAAAGGTTGTAAGATTACTTCAAGTATTTGAAAACTTCGGATCATATTTAAGTTGAAGCCGAAGCATTATCATTTTTAAGAAATGCAGCAAAAGTTTTCAAACTCGAATTAAATAGCAGGAACAGAAAACTGGAATCGCAGGCATAGATAGCTTTTATACTTTCAGAACGGGAGAAGCCATGTTGATAATTCAGCAACAACTTATTGATAATTAAAGTAAGAATATTTTTATCTTAAAATTAATATTGGAGTGTGTTTACTTTTTATTATTAAACGGTCTTAAAAAGTTATGAAATTTATTACGTATTTTCTTAAAAATTAAGTTTGGTAATGGTCAGATATCATAGAAAAATAGAAGTTTTTGGATTTTATTGAATTTTTGAACATTATATTTGAAATACATTATACTATACTAGAAATACAATATCGGTTATTCTACTTTTGAAACTAACTTTAGTTGTCTTTTTCTTCTAAAACTAGGGAATCACTCATGTTGACTTATAATCTAATAGCAAATATCAACCCACAAATCAGTTAAATGCATGCTGTCTCACGTTCACCTCCTAAAATTTGCGAATTCCACAAGAATTCTAAAATTGGCTTCGCGTTTTGACTGTTTAATGTAACAGTATGAATTGGGCTCGTTATTCTTCTTTTATATAAGAAATGCTGCAACGTGCGATGGCCATATCAAATAAAAAAGCAAAGAATGGCCAATATATAGATCTGAGGTTCCGATATATTGTCGAGTTCTCGACTCTACTTCCATTCGGAAATGTTTATCTAGGCCTTAAAAGCAGCTAAAAAATCAATGAGAACGAGTAATATGCAAAAAAAATTAATTCTTTTCCTACTTAGGTCAACAATTTTTTAGTTAGTTTTTATTAAATAATTACAATTAATATAAATAGTTTATCAAAAAATTGCGTCTGGGGAGAACACACTGCGCATGCGCATATTTTCAAAGCCAATTGAGGCAACGCAAATGCGTGAATTTTCTACACCAGTTTTTTTCTACGCCAGTTGGGGTAATTCAAAACAAATTAGAAATTTTAATTTTCTTTATTCTGTTTTGCTTTAATTCAAAATTACTTCAAATAGAATCCGAAAAATCTATGAATTAACAATGTTTAATTTTAAATGCATCAAACTAAGGAAATAGAAATAATCTTCTGAAATAATCGGTCTACAACATGTTAGGCTTAACCTCACCTGCGTGGGGAAAAAAACAAACTGTAGGCTTACTCATTGGCGATGGGGAAATGAAGATTTTTCGCTGGAAAGCTAGTTTTTAATTAAGAAATAAAAATTAACCAAATTAATGAATTAATGTTTGAAAAAACTATTAACACCAACTGTCACCCACCACAGGTTTTAAAAATTGCCTTTGAAGATTGGATGAATAAATAGTATTTTATTAACGATTGAAGATTTGAACAAGATATATATATATAGGGAGAGGGTGAATAGTAGAAATTAAAAAAGAAGAGTTAATAAAATAAAATTAAATAAAAAGAATTTGAGGAAACTGTCCAGGAATTTTGGTTAGGATATAAAAAAATTAGTATTATTTTTATTTTAATAATTTGTGATCAGAAATATTGAAAGATAGGTAAGAAAAAGGAACACTTAACTTTTTAAGTCAATTTTGAATACTTAATATTTGTGATATATTTTCAGCTAAACATATGTCAAGATTTAATAATGTTTTAATTATTTTTATATTCAATCAATGAGAAGCAGGTTAACATTAGTAGATTAAATTAATTCCCGTTTTTGAAAAGTTTGACTTAAAAAATTTATTATTAAAATAATAAAGGGTTTTATTTAATAGGGGTTTTTTCATTTTTTTGCATTCATTTAAGTTTTCCAGATTAAATATGAACTTAAAATATTATTTTCGAATGACAGTTTTTATCACCTCTAGCAAAATAGTTACAAGAGTCCAACTTTTGCAGCATACTGGTATTATCCAGACACAATACAAATAAAGAATAAATTTAAAAAATGCATCTCTAAAATTTGTTTTCAAAAATTCAATAACAAATTAGATATCACTGATGCCACTAAATCCTATTTGAAAATAATAGAAAGTTGAATGCTAAAAAAACAACTGAATGTTTGCGATTATTTTAAATATTCACAAAATTATAGTTAAATCATTTCAGTGCAAGCCTCTTGATTGACCTTTTCCCCTAAAATATTATGAAACAAGTAATATAAAAAAATTCAATCTATTCCTACTTGGGTCAACAAAGAAAGAAAATTTTTAGTTCCCTTTTATTAAATCATTACAATTAATATAAATAATTTGTCAAAAAATTATTGATTTTCTCAATAATTGATCTCGCATTCTTCACCTTAGCATGAAAAATACTGAAATCCTTGAATTTCACCTATGGAACTACTGCCTGTTGATTTCAATTTTCCTTACAAACTGCTAAAACTATATTTAAAGTATTAAAAAATTAATTAAAGTAAATTAATGAATTAATATTAAAAAAAACTGTATTAACATCGAGTGTCATCCAGTGCAAGTTAAAAAATATATATATTTGAACTTGAGTGATGAATAAAAAGTATTTTATTAACGGTTGAAAACTTGAACAAGATGTGTGTATATATATATATATATAAATATATATACAGATATAAATATATATATATATATATATATATATATATATATAAAAGTAGAGTGAGAAAT
>JAOUZG010029590.1:2490975-2503882 GCA_026289955.1 Argiope argentata
TATATAAGTCAATTCCTACTTAAACAAATAAAGAAAAAATCAGTTTGGTTACTTTGTATTAAATAATTACAATTAATATAAATAATTGATTAGAAAATCATACCTGGTTAAAACAAAATCAAGTTCATATCCGTTGAAAATAAATCAGAACAGACTCAGAACACAATCAGAACACACTCAATTGGCGCGGAATTTTCAACTCCAATTGAGGAAACGCAAATGGGTGAATTTTTTAAGCCAGTTGGGGTAGCGCAATACAGATCAGAAATTTTTAATTTTCCTTATTCTATATTATTTTAATTCGAAAGTACTTCAAAATGAATCGGAAAAATCGATTAATCAAAACGTTTAATTTTAAATGCATCAAACATTAAGAAAATAAATAGAATCGTTTGAAATAATGGCCACAAACATGCCTAACTTCATTAGCGTAGGGAAAAACGAACTGAATTCGTGATTGCAGTGGGGAAATGAGAATTTCTGGCAAGAAAGTTGTTTTAATTAAATAATAAAAAAATAATGAATTAATATTTGAAAAAACTGTATTAACATCAAATGTCAGCTACTACAAGTTAAAAAAATTACTTGAACTTGAGTGGATGAATAAAAAGTATTTTATTAACGATTGATAATTTGAACAAGATATTTATATAAGGAGAGTATGAACTAATAGGAGGAATTGAAAAAAGAACAGAAAAAATTCGCTTACGAATTGTGCTTAATCTATATTATATTTCACTTCAAACATTTGTTGTCATCATTTTATTAGTTTGAGATTGCATTATGGCTTTGACAATAATTTATGTTTGAAAGGGATAAATAATCATTCGAATGAAGATGCAAATTTCTCTCTCAGTGATTATTATCAGTAATGTAATTTCAACAAAAAATATTTTAAATAGTCAATCTAATTAAAAAGATTTACAATAAATAAATGATAAAAATATTTGAAATTTGAAATAGATTCTTGATTACAGATCTCAAACTATATTCATTTAACTGTTCCTGATTATGAGATCAAATTATCATTAAAATTGAAAATATATTTTATAATAAGTTTAATTAAATATCTCAAACAATACTGGCAAAACAAACCTGTATTATCATGGGGCAGGTGATTCGCTATCTACCAATGAAAAATAAATATTTTTTAATCTTCAAATTTAGAAAATACCAATACCTCATAACCAAAACAACATCATGTTCTCACATGATAATAAATATTATTTTATGTATTTAATTAATTAAACATTTCTTGGCTTATTCAACGATTACCGAAACTTCAGCTTGAAATATAAAATTAAAGAACTGTTTAAAATTAATTTCTTTTTGTAATTTTATATATCACTTCTTATTGATAAAAAATAGTAGATCTTGCGTAAAATATTACGCAATTATATCGCTAAAAAGATAATTGTTAAGAATTTTGCAATGTTCAATTTATTATATTTACTGTTTTGATATTAAAAATAAATTGTCAAATAAAGCATGCTTTTGGTTGGCAAGATAGTTATGTTTGATTTTTTTCATAGATTTAAAAAAAAATTCAAAAATAATTTTATTTTTAGTCGTTTTTTTTAACAAACAAAAGCGAAACCGCTGACGAAATTCCATTCAAGTTCTACATAAGCTCTTTTCAAGCGGCTTCGAGGGGGAGTAGGGATTCAAACAGCCTACACTTCATCCAATACCGGATAAATTTACAATTCAAGCTTCACTTATCCGCGCACATCTGCCACCTACGCACAGTCACTATTATCTGCTGATATAGCCGAGCAGATGGTCACTTATAATGTAATCATCTATGAAGTTCGTTCACAAGGCGCGCAAACTCACCGGGTTGAACCACTTCCCATGCGGGCTTCGAACCCAATAGCAGGTGTGTCCGACTCGGGTCCACATACACTGTGATTATAAGTGTTAGTTGATGTCTAATTAAAATGCATTGGCCTGTTCAGTAGACAATGCCTGTTAGACATATGGTTTGACAATAATGGAAAACTCAATGATGGCTAAACAAAAATTTGGTCCGTTTTTGAAAATCACTTAACAATTTCTTTAAAGTTAGGTTTTGATGTTTATTTGCGATAACTTATAATAAATATTATCGCACAAAAATTGTATTTATATCGATTTTAAATCCAAAAAAGTTATCTTTTCAATCACGCCAATTTAGTTGCTAATTGGAAATTTTTTTTAGCTTGGATTTAATTATTTTTTAAACAAATTTTAAGTACATTTCACAACAATATTTTCTCTTTTGGGAATGAATATAAAATCGTTTTATCAAAAATTTGATCATGTGATTTTTTTTCCGTTGTTGAAACTTAAACAAAGGTTGGTTTATTGGTTTATATTGTTTAATGGCACAAGAGCCTATCTAGGCTAAGCTGCGCCATACGTATGATTTTTTTAAAAAGCTACACGAGAAAGACTTAAAAATCAAAATCTATGTTAAAGAAAACTTTCAATAGAAGAATACGTCTGAATACATGAAAATATGATAAAACTTGTAGAAAATATATAAAGTAAATAAAGAAAGAGCAATTGAAAAGCACGAAGTTTATGGATGATAAGGATTAATAAAATACATGTAAAAAAAAGTGAAGCTAACTAAAGACTACGTTTAATATCTTTGTAGTTTACCGGATTAATAAAAAAGTTATTGAAATACCTCTAAAATTTGAAGTTAAATGAATTGCATATTTTATCGGAATGATGTTATAGACTTCGTTTCCATCACAAAAGTTTATGTATACAATGATCGGAATATTTGCAAGACTACATAAATAGCACAATTTTAATATCTGACATTCTGACGGAATCATGGACATAAGATTTCTTCTAAACTGTCTAATGGAAATGAAATAAAACCAATAACCTCAGAAAAACAGATGATCGGCTAAGAAAACTTGAAAATTTCATAAGACGCCATGTATATACTGAAATAAGAACTAACCTTAAAATTCTCATTAACGCTGTTCGTTTAACAATTTCTAAAAACGTTTTAAAAAAACCTCGTCATATGATAATTAATTTAGATTTTTTCAAAAGTTATACAAATTTAATAAAATTCATATAATTCTTAGTAATCTAAAACGTAATATTTTATTTTCTTTATTTTAGTTTTTAATTTATAGTTTATTATCAAAGAAAGTATGGAATTCCAGCAGCGAAGCATTTTTTAGAAAACAAATAAAAAATTTATTAATTTTGGTATTATCTAAAGCTTTTAACAATAACTATTTATTAAACTTTTAAAAATAATTTCCTGATTAATTTACGAAGCAACTAAAATATTATTTTCAGATAAAGCCTTTGACAGTAAATACTATATTTGTTACAAACTGTACAAGATAAGACATTATTAAAAGAAGCAGGATTAGAATGACATACATCTATGAAAAGTTCGAACATTTCTGCTTCGTATTATTTTCTTTTTATGATCCTTTATTCAATTTTATTTGTTGGAAAAGACGAAATTTCAAAATCGATTTTCATTCACTTTCTTATGGGTTGGAGTTTTTAAATCTTTATTTCCTTTTTATTTAAAACTTTTTTCTTTGTTTTCAGAATTTAATGATCAACTAATCAATTAACTAAATGTTGATTCCATACGAGAAAGGATAACCTGAAGTCCATTTTTTTAAATAAAAAATCATTTCCAGATTCTATGATAACCATAATAATAAATTGCAAATTAAAGATGAAAAAGTAAAAAAATAATAAATATTAAAAAATAATGTATTATAATTTATACATCATTCAAAGTTTGTTTTTAAACTTGTAATATAAAAATGATAAATAAATGGGTTTATTAAACTAGTTAATAATTTTGTATCAAATCTTGTATTAATGTGTAAAAGTTAATTTTTAAATATATATTCAAATTAAATATCTCTTTAATGTAAATGCCACTGTCTCTCATATTTAGAAATATGAATTTAAATAAATGTAAGTCTGAATTTTTTTAATTGTTGCTATTTAATAATATTAAATCTAAATGTTATTGTAAAGTAGTAGTTAAAGACATATTTTTGTTCAAAATGTATCTTAATTATTTCATTTTAATCAATAATTTTCTTTCTCTTTTAAAAGTTTTCATCAAATATCTTTATCTTTATTTACGAAAAAAAGCGAAGAAAATCTTCTCATTTGATTGCTGTCTTTCTAAACCATATCAGCTTATCAAAACACTTTTTAAAGCAGCAGATGTTTTTGTATTCTTGACCGAAATTTCCTCAAATAGCTGATAACTAGTTTTGATTTAAAAGAAAATGGATTCAAATAAAGCATAAAAAGATTAAATGTAACGCATTTTTTTCTGGGCAAAGAGTGATAAAAACGTTCATCAGATCTTATTGTAATCATAGTGATTAACTAATTTTAATTAGAACATAACGAACTATTTAAATAGAATGCTTAAAAATAATTTATCCATAATTATTTTATAATATTAAAAAATGGTTTTATTATTTGAAAACCAAAATGGCCTTCTTTTACTATCGATATAAAAAATTTCAACTATCAATATAAAAAATACGAGCATATAAAAAATAGAGCATAAACAATAATTTCGATTTTATTTTTTGTAATTGAATACAAGGTTTAATGTAAAACAATAAGATAGTTGTATACTAATGAAGTAAATAAATAGCAAAACTTTAACATTACATTTTCAATTACAAATCTAATGATAACCAATATTTAATACTTTTGACAATGGCACTTTGTTTTCATTTTAATTTTTCTTTTGAAACATTTTTCGTCTATGCATCTACATAGGAATCCTCATTAAAAAGCAAACTGTCTATTATAGAGATGCATCAAATCTTTTTTGGTAAATATCCTCTTCACTTAAGGCTCGTGTGTTTTCATGAAAATAATTTGTATAAAAATCCAGAAACTGAACAATTTTTATAATTTTGCACTTTTAATGCCAGCAACATCGATTTCCTTCCGTTTTTTCAATTAATAAAATACTTTTTATTCATCCACTCAAGTTGAAGTAATTTTTTTTAACTTGTATATTGGATGACATTCGACGTTGATACAACTTTTTCAAATATTAATTCATTAATTTTGTTATTAATTAATTAAAAAAATAACTTTCTGACCAAAAATGTTTATTTCCCCACAGCCATAAAACTAACGAATTCAGTTTTTCCCCCTACCACGTAATGAGGTCAGGCTTAACAAGTTTTCGACCGATTATTTCAAACGATTCTATTTATTTACATGCATTTAAAATTATGTAATGCATTTAAAATTAAGCATTTTAATTGATCAATTTTTCAAATTCGTTTTGAAGTACTTTCGAATTAAAATAATACAGAATAAAGAAAATTAAAAATTTCTAATCTGTATTGCGTATCCCCAACTGGCGTAGAAAATTTACGCATTTACATTGCCTAAATTGGCGTTGAAAATTCATCGCTAATTGAATGTGTTCGTATTGCGTTCTGAGTCTGTTCTGATTTATTTTCAACGGATACAAACTTGATTTTGTTTTGGCTAGGTATACTTTTTTTTATCAATTATTTATGTTAATTGTAATTATTTAATAAAAAGTAACTAAAAAATTTTCTTTGTTGACCTAAGTAGGAATTGACTCTCTTTTTTTGTATTGTTATTTGTTTTTAATTCAAATCCTTTGGAATTCGCCGAACATATTCATTACCTTATTGACTTAATCTTACGTATCATTTTCACTCATAAAGTTTTAAATAAAGAATTGGTGTCATAGATATTTCCTTTTTTTAATTCACTCTCAGACAGTTTTTAGAATTTAGAATAAAGGTATTTGTTCGATTCTTGAAAACTAACTGAGGCTAACTAAAGGCTTATTAAGTCTTGCTTTCATATGATTTTTTTAAAAGAAAAATTGCATCAATTATTTCTAACAAATGCAAATTATGTTCAACGTGATTTTAATTTAATCTTTGTGGGGTTTTTTTTTTCGATTTTTTTAATCATTGGAACATAAATTTCACCAGATGGCGCTACAGAAATGAGTAACTGCAAAATGTCAGCATTAAGAATTTTCTAACTCCTTTCATCGAATTCATTGATATTCACGGGATGGCTTGGGTTTTCTATCAGTGTCAAAGTTGGGACATTCTTCCTAGAGAAGTAACTTATTATATGTTTTGTAAAATCAATGATATACTTTACACAACCATGTTAATAAGATTAGTAATACCCACCTTCAAAAGTCCGATTCATTTAACACAATGAATTTTATGCATGAGAGGGCTCCACCTCGTTTCTATTTTATTTATTTATTTATTTATTTATTTTTTTTGCGAAACGGTTATTTTAAGCTACATTTTACAGATGATAAAGCTATTGATAGAAATTCCGCCATTTCATAATGATATCGGTCACCAGACCATAATCTACGTAGATTTTATCTTTGAGATGACATCAAAAACTCTGTATATCTTGACTATAATCCAACATTTGTTAGAGTTAAATTAAATAATTCCACGATCTATTGACACACTTGTCGATATTACTCTGATGTAATATTTTCAAAGAAATTGCAGCTCACTTTTCTGTAAAAAGTCATCATTATGCCGTGTAGCTTACTCTTTATCATCATCAGGAATCTATTCATATTGAATAAATAAGATTTTGAACCCAACTGGAATCGGTGATTCGTAGGTATTCACATAAATTTCCCAATGTAAAATAAAAATCGATGAATTTCTTTTAACTAAGACTTTGACATTTCGAAGGAAAATATATATCCGATCGAAGAAACAAAGAGTAAATAAAAACGAAAACCGTCAAAAGAAGTACATATTAGTTATCTCAGTAAAGCAGATATTTTAAAATACAAAGCAAAATGTGAATGACCAGCAGATGTTTTCAACTACCGTATAGATTATTCATATTGCTTTCGATCAAATCATATTCTAATGCACGTAAAATGGATGCCAAATAGTGTTAAGTTAAAGCTAAAATAAAATATTAAGTATAACTTAGTCTGCAGTATTTTTTTCAATAGTCAAAACAATCACATTCCGCCTTTCTAGGCTTACAAATTCGTATTATTGATAATAATGAGCAAAAAAAAATTTTGCATGTTCTTTAAGAATACGCTGGGAAAATCAAAGATCAGATAACAAAATCGAAGCATAATAAAAAAGGAAAATATGAACATTTCAAATACATTTGCGGTTCAAATTGATAGCAACAGTGTTTCTAACAATTAATTATTATTTGTTATTTATATTAATATTATTCAATTTCTTGTATTAGGGTTTTGATTTTTTTAAGTGTTTTCAATCTTTAATTGATTTTCAATTAGTTCGTAAATGCTGTCTAATAATAATGATGTTTCATTAATTTATGTAAACATATTTAACTGATTTTAATCAATCTATTTATTAGATTAATTTTAACTTTTATAAATCCCTACTTTAATAAAGATGAATGAGTATGTATGTAGGTACTCTAGAGATCTGATAGTTGGTTCTAGAACTACCAAATTTGGTCTAGATAAACCTTGTATAAAAATGTGCACATTGATGCATTTTTTAAAAATTTGTTAGAATTATATTTAATTAAAAAAGTTTGAAGTTTATTTGAGATAACATATAATACATTTTCTCGCACAAAAATGGTATTTATAATGATTTTAAATTCAAAATTCAATCACGGCAATTTAGTTGCTGAAATTTTTCTGATTAGATTTAATTAGCTATTAAATATATTTTTTAAGTAAATTTCACAACAATATTTTCTCTTTCCAATGAAAATTAAATAGTTTTATCAAATATTTGATCCTGTGATTTTTTTTCCATTGTTGAAAGCTAAAGAAAGATTCTATTTAATATCTCTGAAAGTTACTAGATAAATAAAAAAGTAGATGAACTGTATATATAAAAGTTAAGTGAACTGTATATTTTAGCTGGGTGACATCATGGAATTTGTCTCCGATACAAAAGTTTATATACTTAATGAGCAGAATATTTGCAAAACTATAAAAATAGCACAATTTTAATATCTAGCAATCTGACGGAATCATGGACACAAAATTTTATCTAGACTGTTTAATGGAAATGAAATGTAATCATTCATTGGAGAAATAGATGATCACCAAAAGAAGACTTGAAAATTTCATAAGGAGCTATCTATGCACTGAAATAAAAGCTAACCTTAAAATTTTCATTAAAGCTACTAGTTTTCCTTGTCGAATTTCGAAATTACATCAAAAGTTATACTTGGAAAGCAAATTTTATTTGTTCATGTCAGTTCGTTTTTTAAAAAACAAGAATTTGATCCTAGAATGTTAAAATGAAAATTTGAACTTTTATTCCTATTTTAAAAATTAACTTAGTTACAGATGTGAAAATTTTCATTATGGAAGTAGCAATTGTTCCACATTTTTTTGCAATAATTTTCATTAAAAGGTAATAAATAGCATGTAATATAATTTTTTAAAAATTAGAGTTTATTTATTTATTTTTGTATTGGTAGCCCATATAAATCAATGAATAAGTCCATTTCATAAGGCTATGTAAAATTTCAGTTTGATCCAAAGAGTAATTTTGCCGTTGTATTAACTTTTCTGCTTCTAAAACGACTTATTCAGAGAATTTACAAATTCCAAACAATAGATTGCTTTGCCAATGCCTTCGCAGTGATCTGGGCGTTCAGTGTTGGAGTCCTGCTTCGGGTTTGGTTGCTCTTTAGATTATGTTCTATCTGTGAAGGGTGGTGTTAAGATCTCGGTTGGTGAGCCGTAGGGTTTCAGGTTCGAGACTCGATTCCACTGAAGAACCGTCTAGTAAAGAGGTTCGTTGCTCATTAAATCGTCAGTGCCAAACGTCCTCTTACTGATGTGGTATGGAGAAGGGGAGCTAGTTCAAGTGTCACTCTCGTCGTCTGACCATGATTCAAAATTAAGAGGTCCATCCCAAAAATATAGTCCTAGAGTTGTTTTACAACGGGACGTTAATATCACTGAACTAAACTGTGAAGTGTGTGAAAAAATTTCGGAAATCGGTTTGTCTAAATTATGTAAAATTTTTGCCTTTAAAAGTAAAAAGAACTTGGGAACTTAAATAACAAAAAAAATCAAGCAGCTAGTCTCTATTATATTTATCTACAAGAATCAATACTTCATAATTACTCCTGTACTTTAGAAGGCGTTGCATGGATACGTTTGAATTTACAACTTCTAAAAATGGGAAATCTGTGCAAAGTTACATAGTGAGAATTTTTTTAAAAGGACTAACGTCTTCAGATAGTTGATGAAACAATAAAAACAGTTTGTACTGAAGTCCAATAATGTAATTGATCTATTTTTTCGAAATCAAGCAAAAAAATTAATTAAAAAGATAAATTTGCACGACTTCTAATTAGCGAAAAAAAAGCTAATTTTTTTAATTTTCCAAAGGCGTAAAGTTTATTTATTATTATTTTTGCAATTATATTTTTAGAAGTTATCACAAGAATTTGTCAAAATGCTGTATAATTTGTAATTAAAAGAACATTAATTAAGAATTCTAGTTAAAATTTAAAAGAATTTTCTCTGAGGAGCACACTATCGATTTCCAAAGTATACATGTATCAAATTTTGTAGCTTTATGTCAAATGATTTGACCTGTAAATTTCTTTTTTTATAATAATGTTTAATCATGCTAATTTTTACTGAAATTTAGCAATGATTTTTTTTGCCTGATTTCCAATAATTGATTGCATTGCTGTTTTGAAATTCAAACTGCTTTCTTTTTTTCATCAACTACTTGATCACATGATCAGATAATGCTATCAGCTATATATTCACGTTGTATATGCGTGTGAGTGGGTATAACTGGGTTGACGATCAACAAACCGGACCGTTTAACTTAAGAGCCGTTAGACTTGACGTATACAGTGGCTCAAACAATTGAGAGTACACCTTACTTGATAAATTTGACTTTCAATACAAATAACACATTAACAAGAAGTCCTAACATATTTTTATTTTTACACATATCAAATGGTTTAATTTAAAATTAAAATAAAGAAGAACCAATCACACTACCACAGTATCTGTGGGCCACAGATATAATATATAAATAAAAAATAAGGGTTCAGAAACACAAAATTGGGGGGGGGGCATATTTAAAATAACTGTTGCGAGAAGAATGGGTACAATATCTTCAAATACCACCAAAAATAAGTCGAATCAGCAACACGACATTTAAAGGTCATTATAAAAGCCAAAAAATGTGCAACTAAATATTATTACAAGCGGGCGAGTGCCGCGGAAGGGCGAAGAAGTTGGTGACGTTTGACAAGGAGCTTGCGCCAGCCGGGTTAGTTTGGCGATAATAGTCTGGTAGCCTCTGGATCGTACATGAAGCTTCGCGTGCTCTTGGGCACGCGCTTGCTCGGCTATATAAGGCACGGGTTGCCGTAGTCTCAGCAGTAGAATTTCCTCACGGGAGAGAAGTGTCACTGGACTAACGGATTACTTTTCTTGTTATTAGTGAGCTGTGTTTACATTTGCTGTTAACGTTTTATTATTGAGCTCGCTGCGATTTACTGTTTACTGTACTATACGATAGCTGTTTTGCAGTCTGTTTTTATAGTTCGTAAGACTTGTATTTACGCTATTAGTGACTGTTGACAGCTGGATTGTTTTTATCTGAAGTTTTAATTTATCGAGTCATCCTGTATATACTGGTAAATAGCTGTAAATAAATTTGTTTGTGCTGTCCTCAAGTAAAGTCCATTCAGTTCGAACCCGCTACGCTAAAAACGTAACAAAATTAACACTTTCTTTCTTTGCGAGATATTACAAAAATTTCGTTGGTGTTTTTTGGCAATTGATCGTTGGTGTTCGTTGGCAATTTTTTGAGACAAAAATATGTGTATATTTATTTAAAATGCTTCTGATATTTTTCAGTTCAAAAATTTTCATTTTTTTTTTATATTTTTACTTTAAATCAAACCATTTGTTATGCGTGAAAATAAAAACATATTTGGACTCCCCATTAATGTGTTATTTGTATTGAAAGTTGGATTTATCAAGCAAAAGTAAGGTGTACTCTCAATTGTTTGAGTACTGTGCATACTTTGGAAGGTGGAAATGTGTAATTCCAAAATATTTTTTTCTGAAAGTAAAGTTAGAATTTCAGTTAAAAAAATAAGCAAAATTCTGACGCTTTTTAAACAATAACTTCTTACAATTTTACAATATAATAAATGATTTTTGCATCACTTAAAGTTAAAACACTTTGCAATGATATCAGTTATTTAACTCATAATTTTTTAAATTTTTAATCCATTAAAAATATTTAAAGTATATATTCCTAAAATTTATTTCCACAAAATTAAAATAAAATTTAACCTATACGAGCACCTTGCGCATGCATGGGGAAAATGAATTTTTGTCAAAGTATTGCCATTACATTAAAAAAATTCAAATTGAGTAAGTTAACTGTTACTTCAAACTAAACAAGGAAAAAAAGTTATTTGCATGAAATGAAATGAATATGAAATATGATATTTTCTAAAAATTAATGCAAGACAAAGTTTTCAGAGATCTTTTACAATATCTATATTATTAAGTCAATAAATCAGTTTTATATAAGGCGGATATCACTTAATCTATACGGGATATTTATTCAATTCATTACCCAGATAGCAAATTTCTAAATCTTTAGTAATAGACATATACTAAGAAAAGGTCTAATCGAAGGAAATCATATTTTTTGTAGTTAAAATGAATGAATATTCTGTTCAAATGCGAATTTTAATTTTTATATAGAAGCACTGTCTTGTGAGCCATATTTTTTTTAAAAATATAGTCACTGTAATTTTTCAAATAAAAAAATGGATTTAACTCTTTTGCTACTAAAACTGATTTAATTTTAAATAACTGGGTTATAAATAGTTAAATATTTTTATTCTATTAAAAAACGTAATTTTTTATCTCTCCATACACCGTCTTAAAAAAAAAATAGGGTAATCAGTCTCTAATTTCTCCAAGGCTGACTGATCTAAAATAATGAAATTATCGATTGTCCAAAAAAAAAGATATTCAAGGTTTTATAAGGCGGTCAGATTTAATCTCAGAAGAATGGAACGTTAGAATGTCAAGACTATTTTATCAAATATGATTCATAGAAGGATCTACTTAAAGTTTAAGCAACATAATTTTTACCAGTATTAAATTTATTAATTAAAATAAAATTTTAAAAACCTGGAGAAATTTATATAAAATGAAATGTACGATCGTAAATTTCGTTATCATGTGAAAACATGATTATTTTTAAGTCATTATTTGTCATAATTATTTTAAGTCATTAACCAGTTTAAACCGGTTTGAAACAATCAGAGACTTCTCTGTCAGTCACTATCGATCAGTAATATATAAATAATGATAGTTATTTTTAAGCTTAGAGCTCTATCGGTTTTGAGATGAAATAACAGCTATGTGGCATAGTTCTACGTCAACCTTTCCAAAACGCATCTATTGTCAAAAGAAGCATACGTAATAATAAAGCAATACTCGTAAAAGCAGGTGAAACTTTTAAAACCGCATCTGCTTTCAAAGAAGCAAGCATAATTATAATGCAATACTAATAAAAGAAGGTAACAAAAATTCTTCAATGGATAATTTCCGGCGGCCCATAATCTTTATTTCTTGCCCATAAATTTAGGAGAGATCAAAACCTCCTAACCAAAACATTATGTTCTCGCATAATATTATCTACATCATTTATATCAATTTGAAAGTAAAATTGAAAATTACACTTTAAGGTGAATAAGAGCAATTGTTATTGATTAATTATTTGTTATGAATTATAAAAAGCATTGAGTAGTAGGTATAAAATTTAAGTGCTGAACGTTTCCATTTTCTTTACTCATATATCTTTACTCATATATATATATATATATATAT
>JAOUZG010029590.1:2504282-2526316 GCA_026289955.1 Argiope argentata
ACACAATTGGGACTTGGTAAATAATATATTTCTGTATTCTCAAGTTAGTTAATTTACTTTAAAAAAAGCTCAGTCAATTGCTCTTGTTACTACTTTCTTGTATACTTAATATTAGTATAGTTATATAGTAATAATCAAAAAATTCGAACTCGTGATTTTGACAAATATCCAAGTTATAGACTTTCCTAAGTTAAAAAAAAGTATGTCTGTGAGAAAGATAACTTAAAACCGTTTTGATCTAGACGCATGAAATTTCGTACATGGTCTCTTTACAACAAATTTTTCAAAAATTTAAATGAAATTTTGGAGAAAATACGTTCATAGGAAGTCTGTCTGTCTTACTGTTCGTATATACGATACTATGTATATAATTTAACACTATAATTACAAGACGAACAAAGCAAGATAAATAAAATTTGACAAACAGAATTAATCTACAGTTTACTCATCTAGATGCCTATCAAATTTTGAACCAAGTCCAAACTAGGGATTCATCGTTTGTCAGTCTATACTTTTAGCATTATGTAAAGGTAATAAGTCGTCTTATTGACTTGAATATATAAAATTTGGTATGTGATTTTGTGATTACAAATGTAGTTTTATGTAAAAATTTTATTTCAATGGATTGGGAAAAGATGCACATTCGATTTTCGGATGCTATTAATCGCATGACAGGAATTAATTGCTAAACAATTCGATAAGAATGGCACTAGAGATTTAGTAAAAATGATAAATTCCCTTCAAAGGTTAATATTTCGAAACTACTGAACGCCAATGCTATGCAAAGTGTTCTCAGGGATAAAACCTTTACTATACGAGAAAGTTTTGGGGAGACAAGTCTCTCTAGTCATTTTTTTTAGTTAAATTTAATTTTAGTTATATTGATATCCAAATTCGAAGCTATTTTAAGACTATTTGGAGAATTGTTTTTAAAAATTTTTTCATCAACATTTTATAGTAAAGTCTTAGATAATTGAGAATTTATTATGCTTTGTCTTACATACATATATATAAGGAATCGAAGAGTAGTTAAATATAGAGTGTAAATTCTTTATCCACAGTCGCAGACTAAAGTCCTTTAATGTGCAATGTTCTTAAAGTAAAAACTGCTCTTCCATTAAATATTAAAATTCTTTTGCCGTCTTAATACAATAAAATCCTTTAAGATATTTTTTCAGTCCTTTTTGATTAAAATTAAAGCATTAATTGAAACATATGATTTTGAAAAACCGTCAATATTCGATTTTCTCCATAAATTTGAAATATTTTTTTATATTAGTCCTTCATATCTTTTTCTCAAATGCTGAAATTTAAGAAAACAATAGTGACCATTTGATATACATTTAACTAAATAGTTAATTATTAAACAATAAAAAAATTAAAAATACATTTATAGCTTATAACCTCCCCATAAATATAAATAATTTATGGGTTTTTTTTTTTTTTCTTCAAGAAGAGGGAGAAAAAATTTCCCTCCAAAAATTTTGTGAAAACTGTATTTTATATTTAATTTTAGTGAGAGTGGCAACGTATGTTTAAATGTTGTTAGCGGGCGCGTGTATAAATATCTGAAATTGTATTAGGTATGTATTTTTATAATTTATGAAATTATTTTTCATTTAAAGTTGTTATCTTTTACTATTTTGTTATTCCATGCAGTTTTCTTTATTTTAATGAATTTTAAGTTCCTGAATTTTGAAAATTTTAAGCCTTGTTTACTAAACCGGGAGCAGCATTTCTTAAACTTTCTGATATATTGATAAATACTATATATGCTTACTATTAATATTTTCTTTGTGTATCGTTTGTTGCTGTGATATTTTTGATTAAAGGTGATACTATTAAGTAAGATTATACTGATACAACTTGTATTTTTTTATTTTGATGTTATTTATCGTATTTCCACTTAAAAATTACATTAAAATGTCTGGTGTTGTACTAATATTTTATTGTATTTCTTTAAAATAAAACAAGGGTTATTTTTAGTTATGAGATTATACAAAATCGCATAGTTTTCTATATCTGATTTAGAGTAAATGAAATAATGATGACTTATCTCTAGTAATCATTGAATTTAAGTGACGTATTCAGGATGTAATATTCAAAATATTGATAGAATATTAAATTTCTGTTATTGATGATACCATTTCATCATTAACCTAAAATTTGCTTTAAAGAATACTGATCGAACCTATACTATAATATTATCTTTCTCGTAGATATTAATTATTTGCCTCCTTAATAGCATACATTTTGTTATATTATATAACTAGCTTTTAATTTATTATTACTGGGAATTCAAAGTACTTCTGAATGAATTATGAGATAATCGATACATGGCCTCAAATGGTGTAAAATTGCAGCTTTTTTTTTTTTTTAAGTGATGAGCTGCCAGGATTCCTTTAATCGTTTTTAAAATTTAATATTATATTAGTTTGTTCGCAAAGGTTTAATAAACTTAGGTAGAAATTTCTGCCTTTACAAAAAATTTAATTTTCTTGTTTTATTCTTGTGTTTATCTATAGAGTTATACAATAGCTTTTGGATGTTTAGAATATTTTTTAACTTACCTTTCAGATTTAATAAGTCAAAAGATTCAAAGATCTATTGATAGTAGAATTCTAGTTAATGAGCTGTTGAATTGTTGCATTTTGAAATGACTGGTTTTAATACTTACATGGTTTTTACAAATGATATTTGTGAAATGTATGTTATGATACTCTCTATAATGATATTCCTCATTAGTTGTGGTGACATTTATATTTACGGAATGCATTTTGAAATGCATACAGTGATAATTATTATTTTTATCTGTTTATTGTGACATTTTTCATTCAAAAGCTGAAAGTACATACAACCTGATTTTTGATTTTTTTTTGGAGATGACACCTTATTGTTCAGAATTTGATACCACAAGAGAATGGTGTTTACCTTTATGTCTTAATGTTGATATATTTATCTTTTTATAGTAAATAGATGGTGGGGAAAGTTGATTATTAGAATGTTCCCTGGCATTTGTTTCTTTTAAAATGTGCTGGACATGAATGAAATTGAATGTTAAAATATCATCTCTTTATAATTCCCTTTCTTTTTCCTCCTCTCCACTTTTACACTCTAATCCATCACATCAATTATATTTTTATGGATATAGTTTGTCACCCCTTCCCTTTTATTAGTCTAATTTTGGGGAATCTTCATTGTAAAAGATATCTGTTTAATGTGTGTACAGTGCTAAAATCTTTACAGGGGCATTGTCTAACTTATTTCAAAGGGAGGATTGCTTCTTTTTTTGAAAGATTACTGTTGAACCTTTTTAAATTTCTTCTATTAGTTCTCACTCTCCTTATATATATTTATTTATATATTGTTCAAATTTTCAATTGTTAATCAAATATTTTTTATGTATCCACTCAAGTTCAGATAAATTTTTTAAAACTTGCAGTGGGTAACATTTGATGTTAATATAGTTTTTTAAAAATATTAATTCATTAAAAATTTACTTTCTTTCCAAAAATCTTCATTTTCCCACTGGCAAAAGAGTAAGACTTCTCTTTGCTTATCTCCATTCTTATGAGGTGAGGCTTAACATGTTTTTGACTGATTATTTCAAAGGTTTCTGTTTATTTCCTTAGTGTTTGATGCATTTAAAATTAAACATTGTTAATTAATCAATTTTTCAGATTAATTTTGAAGTGCTTTCAAATTAAAATAAAACAGAATAAAGAAAATTTAAATTTTCTTACCTGTATTGCATTATCCAACTGGAGTAAAAAATTCACATCTTTGCATTGCCTCAATTTGTGTTAAAAATTCAACACCAATTGAGTGTGTTCTAAATCTGTTTTGATTTATTTTCTATGCATACAGGCATGATTTTTTTTGACCAGGCGTAATTTTTTGATCAATTATTTATATTAATTGTAAGTAACTATCATATCAAAGATAGTTAATTACGATTAATATTTTTTTGTATATCAAAGATAAACAAAAAGAAGCAATAAGATTTGTTTAAAATAAAAATCAAAAGGGAAATATATGATGAATCTGGCCTGAAGACTTTTTCAAGGAAGTGCCCCTGAGGCAGGGATTTTATTCTGAGAGGTCTGACATGTCGTCGGAAAATTGACCCCTCGTGGTCCGAAAATCCCAGAAAATTGAGGTTTTAGAGATAAATTAGAATTGCAGAAATACAAGAACAAATTTAAAACTAAATAGATTTACGGCAAATTGTTTGAATCAAACAACAAAAGACCATAAAACCTAAAGCTGAATCACCAAAATATTAGGAATAAAAACACACATAACAGGCAAAATATTTTTCAAAAGTTTTTTTTTTAATCTAAATATAAAATTGCTTGAATCATAATGCAAAAACCAAAGGATAAATCACAGTCAAGAGAAAAAGAAATCCAAATGCACACCAATATTAAGAACAAATCCAAAAAGAGTTTGAAGTGTGTCACCTATTCAAACTAACGTTAACCTCGCCCCAGTTTCCTAGGATTTTCGAGTCACAAGGAGCCAATTTTTTGACAATATGTCAGACCTCTTTCTGAAAAAATCCCTGGTCTGAATCCTTGCCTGAGGGTATCCCTTGAAAAAGTCTTCAGGCCAGACACATGACATTTTTTCCTTAAACTTTATTCTTATTGCTAATTTAGTTTTTATTAATTGTGTATATTTAATAAAAAGTAGCTAAGTTAAAAAAAAATCTTTGTTATTTCAGTAGGAATTTACTTACACTCTTATATATATAATTTCTTATTCATGGGTTTACATACACTAAGTTGAGTTTCTTCCTTGCAATTAATTTTTAAGCGGTGATACAACAGAAAACATTGGGAAAAAAGTTTTAAAAAATCCTTTTTGAAAATGGACAAGGACTGAAGAAAGCTTTCATTGCTTTTTAAAAAAAAGAAAAGCTTTTGGTTGTAGCTACCTTATTTTTTTTTTGGGGGGGGGAAGGTGTGGTAGAGATATTGAAGTCTCTTAATAGCAAATAAAAACCTATAAAGGCATCATAAGTAATGATATTGATAAGCTTGTATGGCTCTATGGCATGAGAGTAAAAAATTTGTCCATAAGAAAATTAATAATAATTTCTGACAATTAAAAAAAATCATAATTTTAATAAATGCAGTGAATCTTTTTCAGTCCTCTTTGTAAATAATAATAATAAAAAGACAATTGCCAGTAAACTGAAGTCAATACCAGTTGATGTTGCTATTTGGAAACAGCAGGAAAGAGAAGATGGGAAATAATAATAATATACCCTTTGGATTATACTTACAGTGATGAAACTGATTTATTCTATCTGTTAATGCCAGACAAAAGAATGCCCTTTAAAAGAAAAAACTCTAAACGAAAAAAGAAATAGATGTTGAAACTGACAGATCTGCTGTGTTCACAAATATTACAATTTATTAATCATTATTCTTTATAAAATATGCAAGACATGCTTTAAAAATGGCAAAACTTTATCAGTTGCTTCAAGGTAAGGAAGGCTTGGGTAATGGAGAAAATCAATAGCCAATCTTGTATGCTGAAACTGAGTTCAAGAAGAAAATGAATGTTTCTTCATAGTTAATAACCATACACTTTGTAACACTTGGCAGGTTTGAAAAGCATAATAGTACATTACTTTCTGCCAAGCTACATGTTTCTGCAGTTTTTCCTTTGTATATTGTTTTGTGTTGCATTTTTGGATTTCAACTTTTGTATGTTTTGATCAAGCTCATCTCTGACATAGCAAGCTAGGTAAATTAAATTTAACATGTAATCTTAATATCAAGATTGCGAATTTTCATTAAATTTTGGACCAATAAATCAATATAAGAATTACAAAATGCATAATCAGTTCTCTTAGTTATATTTGGAAGTGGAATGGAAAATTTTATTTTTTCTAAGTTTGTGAAAAAGGATACAAGAAAAACATTCATACATTGTGTTAATATTTTAATAAAACTTCTATATACTTTTCGTTAAAAAAAGAAAATTTAACCAAATAATTTCATTATTATATTAGGAAAACCTTTTCTTTGAAGTTATTTGTGGAACAGTCTATAAGATAAGCTGGACTTGTGACCTACATTTGAAAGATATGTAATTATTTATAATAGAATATGCTAAGGAATTAAGTTTTTATATATTCCTTGTTCAATAGAATTGTTAAAAATTATGACAGTGCATAGCATTGTAAAAAATCCTTAAAAACTGTTTCCTAGTTCTTTTCTGTTGAATCCAGTTCTTTTTTTTTTTTTTTTTTTTCCCTCAGAAGGGAGGGTCATGCTAAATCTACCCATTTATATGATGCATTTTATTTATGGTGTTTGGCCTTATATATATTATGTCATTTCTTTTTATGTATCTGATATACATAATGAATAAATATTTGAGAAATTATGCATCACTAAAATATTTTGACAGGGAAAATTAGCAAATGGAAAAAAAATGAAATAGGTTCTGTATAGGTTTTATATCAGAAAGGATGTGAAGATGATCAATCTGATGCTGTTCTTAAGAAGCACATTGATTTATTTCTAACATAATTGCAGTGATTCTGCTTTCATCTAGATGACATGGCAGTTTTAAGCTGTTTCCTCTTGTGCCATTTGGATGAATCGAGCATTGCGCGAGTCAACTGTATTTTTTTCGTGTGTTTTCGTTAGATTTTTATATATATTTGCAATATATTTCATTGAAGAACAAAAATAAATAAATTAAAAAATTAAAATGAAATCTGCTATGCATATTTCAATGTATCATGTTAGAACATAATTTCTTGAAAAATAATAGTTTGCTTTGGCATTGCATGATTAATCCATTGGCACACATATGTACTTAAACTGCAATATAATTATGATGAAAGCAAAATCACCAAAAGATGATAGCCAAAACATCTGTATTTGAGAATTTTAATATTAGGAAAATGAGATTGCATGAATTTATCTCTCCTTTACTAGAAGACATTTAATTTACAAAACTGCTGAGAGCCTTGATAAAGCAACCTGCAGTTATCATTGATAAATATTATTAAATAAGTGTGATTATCGTCGGCGTTAGTTTATTTAAAATACTGTATATTTTTCAAGGAATAGAATCAATGGCAGGAATTAAATAATAATACAAAATGAAATTTCAATTAATATTAATATTAGAATTCAACTCTAATATACAATTTGTTTTTTATATGAAAACTAATATTTTGTGTAAAAATCTCTTATTGTATAATGTAAGGAATTTTACTTAATATATTAAATAAAAATGTTTTTGAATAAAAATTTTCAGAGATAAAACTTAACTTAAATTTTTTATTTACAGACTAATTGGCTGACATTTTGTTGAATTTGAACTCTTAAAGGTAAGCAGTACTTCTCTTTCTAGTGATATTGAATTGATGCTTATTAAACCTTCTTTTTAATGTGTAGCAATAAGTGTCTAACCTCTAATCTAATGTTGGTACTTATCATTGCTACTTATAGTTTTTAATACATGTTACAAATTTTCCTTGCTATTATGTGTAGTAAATTGGATGTTTTAATCTTATAACCTTCATATGTTCTTCAGAAATATTTATAAAAGCTTTAATTTTATATTAAAGCTTTTATATGTTTGTTAAAGTTAGGATAGTTACTTTAAGATAGTTTGTTTAGATTTTGAAACTTTATATCCTTTTTTTATTTGTGTGCTTATTCTAAACTCATGTAAATTAATTTTACTCGCTTCTAAATTATAATATTCGTTTTCAATTATTCAATGTTATTCTGCTTTATTAACAGCAAACTAGCATTTATACAGGATTAATAATTCTAATTTTACACCCTGAACTACTGAATTGGGACTTTGTAGAATTGATTTTTATGGATTTAGAATGATTTTTTTAAAAAAATTTTATTGGTTAAAATCTAAGTAAAATTCTTGTAATAACTTCCATATCATGTAAAAGAATTTTGAACCATCTAATAATTTAGAAACAGGTATTTTTCATTTATACTAATTTAGTTGTCAAGTTTTTATCTAATTCTAATAAATTTTCTGAAAATTTATGTATAATTTACAAAATTTTGATTGAATGTCTCTCATCCAGTGTTGAAAGTTATCATCATATCTTAGTGAATTTTATTATTTTTCAAGTAACAATATTACTTATATATATTATTGCAAAATCTGTAAAGTGGATATTTTAAAATAGTAAATATATAAGGAAATTTAGCCTGGAAGTTCAAAAATTATAATTATTAATCTTTTTTTTACTTTTTCTTTTTGTGGTTATGTTTTAATTTAGTTCACATGTTGATTCATGTAAATGTGTAATACTGTTTTAGTATTATGTGTTTAGAGGCATATAAGAAGACAATGAATGGGATATCTGCAACTTTACATAAAATTAGATGTCTCATTTTTTAGTTTAAAATTATTTTATGAAGGGAACTGTGAATGTTAAATTGCACACAATATTCCATTGAAATTAAGCCAAATTAATATTCTCAAGGGACAAGATGGTTGTCTAAGGTAGCTTGTTAATAAGATTGAAAGAATTTGAACTACACACATACATGTCAACTTTTAAGAATTCTCCATTGTTTATAATGATTTCAATTTTCTTTAACTCTTAGAAACTAGATGTTGATAGTTCTAGAAATCATTTCTAATAAATTTATTTACTCTACTATTTTACATTGTATCTTCAAAAAGAAAAAAAATTTTCAAAAGATATTTATTAAGTCCTTTATTTATATTAAATATTAAAAAGTATTTTGTGTAATGTGAACCTTTTTAGTGTATAAGTTTCTTGGATTATATGTAATTCTCCCCCTTATATATCCTGTTTTTTTTTAATAAATGCTATATAATTATTTGTATTTTTTTTTTAAATTTTATAAATTTTTTGCATTATTTTTGTATTTGTTGAAATAAAGTATTTTTCTTTTTTAAAAAGTTTACAATTACTTATTATATGATGAAGTATATTAATGATAACAAATTCAAATCTGCCTACTAGTCTTTCATGCTTATAAGTCACATTTATCACTTTTGTTAACCTGTGACTGAAGAAATCTGCCTTTCCAATAGGTACTTAAATACAGTCTTTCTGGTATTTATATACTCAGAGGAATTCTTAATTTAACTTGCTGTCCTACCAGTTCCTTAAAAGTTAGGCATTAGGAAGAGAATAATTGAAAATACCATTGCATAAGTATATTGAGAATACTATAGTCAGAATGTATAAATTCCGTTTGATTTCAAATAGAAGCTTATCATACAATGTTGCTCTGGGTAATTTAATTAACTTTATTATTCCAATAATGATGATTTATTTGTTACCTTTTAAAATAAATTTATCATAATTATTATGCGACTTTTAGCCAATTTAAACCTTCTTAATAAACCAGTTTTAATGTACAAACTTATTTTGTATTTGTAAATAAAAAGCTTACCCTAGCAAAATTTATGTTTATATTTTAAAATTAGAAGGAATTATTTTACATTAAGAAATATTGAAGTGAAATTTTTTTTACCTTTGAATAGAATATATAATTGAAAAAAGATAGCAATGATAAATTTGATTTATTAATCTTAAGTATTGTTGTGTGTGTCACTACTTATATTTTACCAAATGTTGTTTTATGTTTAAAATTTTTTATGATATATATATTTAATGAAAAACTGCATGCAGGGGTAAAATTTTTCTTTTGAGTTCTTGATGTGACCTAAATTTAATTACAAAAAGTGATTGTCAATGAGTTGTGAAGAAAAAAGACTTCTATTGCAATATCGCTTTTACCTTGTTCAGATGTCATTTTTTCAGGATAGTTTTTGAATTTGATAGAGGAGATGTGATAATTATCAATAAAATATCTTGAGATTCTTTATATGAATAAAATCTGATTATAAGAAGAAAAAGCTTCTTTATCATATAAAAAGTATTTATTTTACATGTTCTTTTGTTTGATTTAACTATGCAATAAAGAGTTGTGAACAAAATTTGGCAAGGAAAATGTTAGTTTTTTTTTTTTTTTTTAATTAAAAAGATATTTTTAGAGGTCAAAATATTTGGTATACAGTGAAGTTCATTAGTACAGATCATAATCTTTTTATAAAAAAATAATCTATTTAAATTTTTAAAATGAATTAGTTATTTAAAATGTACAGTATTATTAAAAATAGTAATTTTTTAAGCATCTTTGTCTTTATTATTTTGCTTTTAAATTTTAATAAAATACATATTAATCTGTGAATTCTTCAGTTTAAATATAATTAATTGAAAATAAATGACATCTTTAATTTTTAAGGAAATAAAGTTACCTCCCCTCTTCCCCAATTAAAAAAAAGAGGAAAGAAATAAAATTCTTTACAACTTTTAGGTTATTTTTAAAATTCATGACTGCTATTGATAGATTTAAAATTAGAAAATTGTTCATATTTCTTTTCTCTGTTTCATATATTTTCCAATAGAATTAAATTTTTTTTAATTTCAAAATTTCCGTTTCTACTTATTTGATGTTCATCTCTCATTTATATTTTAATGTTTATATCTTAAATATTCAAAGTTATTATTATTTTCTTTGCTGCTCCTTTATGAAAAAGGGTACAGTTATGAGATTCTATCACTAGAAGGTGGGAGGCCTATGTTCTTGTATAGACAAGTGCTTAAAATGAAGATAAATATATATTTTAAAAATTACATAATTGAATTATATTTTTTCCTGCTCTTTATTGCTGATATATTGTTTAGTTGTTTTAAAATTCATGTTCAGTAGGAATTTCTTCTAAAAATAAATTTTGTTCAGTTATGATTATTAAAAGCAATTATGAAATGCATAGAAATCATCTATATGTTTGAAACAGTTCACTGAAATATTTATTTATCTTTAGGCTAACTTTTTTTATATTAATATAAAGATTTTAGCCTTTTATTAAAAATTATTGGCTTAATATAAAATTTATAATTATAATGAAATTATATACATAAAGGGGGGGTCTTATCATAGTAGAGACAAATTATAATTTTTGGGCGTACACTTCTTTGTTTTCCCCTTTTATTAGTATATGATATTATGCTTCATATTTCTCTGATGTATATTTATGACTCAAAATATATATTAATTAACATTAAAAATTTGTATAATTTCACTCTATAGTTATTAAACTGTAATTTTAATAGATAAATAGAGCAACAGAATTATTTTTTAATAATACATTTAAATAACTTTTCATTTAAATTTAACCTTTTTTCAGTTACTGTTTTCTGTGGTGTTAGGCACTTTAAATTGTACATTACATCTACTTTTCACCACACTTAAATCTGTAAAATCTTGCATTAATTTTGGTCCTTTTTCACCTGTATCAATTATAAACTAGCTCAAAAACCTGGAATGGGATTCAAATATCAATATTTCTATTTTAATGTTTGCATTAATTTCTTTAATTAATTTAAATATTTTTATGAAATGACTTTTTTTCTGAAATAAATGATTAATTTATTAATTATTTGATATCTAAATTCTGAATCCTTTGTGATAAATGGTAAAAATTGCCTATAATTGTAAAATTAAATATGTATTAAAACTATTTTTAATGAATAAGATGTTAGAATTAGAATAAAAATCTTACCTAAGAGAAGAGAATCTTCATCTGGAAGAAAAATACATTTTCTTTCTGTATCAAGAATTTTCTGTTTGAAATTTGCTCTTCTTTTCTTAGATGTTATATTAACCCTTTTATCTAAAATTTCTAAATTGCTTGATTTAAAAAAAAATTCCCTTGGCTATTACGGAATTTCTTCACTTCAACTGATAAAATGCTATTATTTATATTTTTATATTTATTTAAAAATTTAAGAAATCTTAAAACTTGAAATAAAGCATTGACTTTAGGTGAACTATCCAACTATATTAAATTATGCAGTGTTCTAAAACATAAAAAGATATTTTGCTTATCAGTTTTTTTAAAATCAAATCAAATGTTTGATTAAAAGCATTTGAAGTATTTAATTCCAATAAAATAAAAACATTTAAAAGATTCAGTTGCTTTCCTCTATCCTTCAAGCATCATGCAAGACAAAGTTATTAATTTTAATAATGGTCAGAATTCTTTTTATTAAATACTATATAGTTCAATGAGCTTTTAATATTATACTTCGATTTCAATTTTTTTAGTACCTTAAAAACATAATTACATTACTCAGCATTCCACTCTCACTACACATTTAATAATTTTTATCTATCCTTATTACCTCCCCCCTAAATATTCTACTAAGAAAAAAGTCTCTGAAATAAATTAATACCTATGCTATTAATCAGTTGACGTAGCACCATCATGAGTATTTTTTAGGACTGATTTGTGTTTGTAATTTTGGCATGCATATCATGTTACTTGTTGATTTGCATACTGCTTTAGAAATATAATTTTTCTGTCTAGATTTTCTATTTTTGTACTCAAGGGGGGGGATCTTAAATCTTTATATGTAACAATGTAGCCTTTGTCCAATGAAAATTTTCTCAATATATATGGGTTATATTTTTATTGATTCTTAGCTTTGAAACAAAACAAAAAAACAGATTTCTCGAACTAATGTGGTATCCATTAGAGCCATTTATTTTGTATTTAAGAATTATCTGCTTTTCCTATGCTCATTTTTTCAACCATAAATTTGTTTACAGATCTTCGGATGAACTATTCAACTAGGTTTCAAATCTGTGATTACTATCTGCATTGGAAAGTATGTCATTAATATGTGTGTGCTTGCAGTAGCTTCTGTGGACTTGAGGGATTATATATTATGTTAATAACAAAATCTTTATTCTTTAGATATAATCTTGATAAATAACTTTAAAATTTAAAAGATTTTTTTTGTAATATGTGGTGGATTGATTCCTTGTTAACCTTGGAAAGAAAAGTACTTCTAGCAAATGATGCAGCATGACCAAGAGAAAAAAAAGTTCTTTCAGTTGCTCCATCTTTTTACATAATTTTTTTTATTCTCAAGCTCTGACACAAAAGCATACAGCTAACATTGTTGCCACATCTATGTTTTCTTTGGATGACATCTTAGTAATCTTTGAAAGATCAGTTGATCAAAAATTACTTTTCTGGTGAATACGTATAGTTGCCAATGATTTCTGTACTACAGTAAATCTTAGTCCGTCTGTTTTCGTGGTTAATCATATTCATGATTTCAGTATGGGTTTCATGATGCCTAACATTTTCTAACTTCATGTTAACTTTCTCAAGAATGCATTTTAGTCTGGATCCCTTTTATTCAATAAACATTTTCTGTCTTCAGTATTTATAACTTCTAAACTTTAATAGGAGGGATGAATTATTTAATAAAGAAAAATTAATCTAATATAAACATATTATACTCTTTTTTTATATATATCTCCAACACAGGAGAATTTTTTAAAAAAAATGTGCTGTTATAGCTTTTTTTCTACACATCATGATGTTATTCATGAAGGAATTCTCCCAAAAAATGAGGTATTTGGTCATTACTGATTAGTCACTTTTATTTAGTCTGATAATTTATAAAACTTTTGAATTATATGGAAGTTTACATAAGGTAATTTGATGTCAAATATTATCAATCAAAAAATATTTCAATCTCTACTTCTCAAATTAGATATCTTTATTATATATATTTGACTTGAAGTCAATGTTAGATGCTGCACAACATAAGTAAGCATATTTCTGCTTGTACGCACAAGTTTCCCACTATTATTACAACATAGCACATAATACCAATTTATTTTTTTATAGAACAAATGAAATCTCAAATTTTTTCTTGGAACAAAAGAAAATAATAATATATAACATGAATTAAAAAAAAATAGTAATAGAAATCCTTATATATATATATATATATATATATATATTGTAACTAACTCAAATACCTTTTATACCTAATCATTATGATTAATGAGAAAAAGATACATGAAAGTGGTAAATTAAACTTTAAAGAAATATAATTTTCCTGACTTCCTTAAATGAGTGAAAAGTATAATATATATAAAAAAAACTTCATTGGTAAATTAGGCTATGGCTAAGGAGTGAAATTCAGCCAAACTTGACGAGCTTTATTAATATCTGTTTCTTAAATAATTTAAGTGGACTTGCCTGATATCATTTGATGCTTACTTCTCTGCCACCTTCTTGTGGTATCTAAACTGTATCTTTGATTTGCTTTTGCTCTTATTTATCATGGACCATATAGTATTTAATTACTTCTTTTGAAATTATCTTCATATATATTTCAAAATAATTCTTAACTGCATTTCTTGCATATGAGCACCATTAATTAATCATTAGAAATAAAACAGACTTTTCAAGTTATGGGAATTATAACTGATAGTTTTTATCCCTTTTAAAGTTTATTTTAACTTACAAAGTATTAAAATTTCTATGTTCATGTTATACATTTTTTGTTAACATGTACTGAATGCAATTTAGTTTTACCTTTCCATAAAGGTTGTTGTTTTTGCTCTAGCTAATGAAGATATTTTTAGTTTCAGCTTCATTTTTAAAAGTTAGAGCAGAATGGTCCAAAACAGCAAGTCAAAAAAAGCAAAGCAGGCTGAAAAAGTACCTCCAGTTAGTAATGATTCTGAACAGTCCCAGACTGTCAAAAAGACAGCTTCAAAAAATCATATCAAAAATCAGAGTGAAACGAACTCAGTTCCAAAAGTAGAATCAGAAATAAATGGTGAACAGAATAATGTGGCTGAACCTGAAACTTCTAATGGTGCTAGGGTTGCCATTAAATCTCGGACAAAAAAGGCAGCTGAATCTGCTGCTGAAACTGAAAGCTCTAAAACAACTGTAACTGAAAAGGGAGAAGAAAAACCAACTGTACCACAAAGTAAAACTAAAGGAAGAACAAAAAAAGGTAATTTTGAGTTATTGCTTTGAAGGGAAATGAATGTTATTGGACACTTATTGGTATAAATATTTCAGATATTTATGCATTCATTAATTCTTGCTTTTTGTGTCTTTAAGTTATTGAATTTTCTAATATATATCTTTACTGCATAAAATTGTAACAAATTACAGAATGTATTGCAATTCTTTAAATTAACTCATCAGAAAGCAATGAGGTCAATAAAAATTATTTTTTCTTTGAAACTAGCAGGTTTAAGATAAATTTTTGATGTTAATGTAAATTTTAATTTTATTTAGTATAATTATCTCTTAGACATAAATTATTTCTCTTACCTATTAATAAAAGTGTAATTTTCTTTTTAATTAATGAAACATATCTTTCAACAGTACCAATTTTAAAAAAATTAAAGTTAAAGGTGAAAATCTATTAATTGATCTAAATATAAATCAATAGGTTTTTTTAGTAGGATTTTGCTAAAATTTGATTAAAAAAGGCTTAATTTTTTATAAAAGGATTAAGAATGAATACAAAATTATAAAGATATAATTTTGAAATATTGGTAAATTAATGTTTTTTTTTTATTTAACTTAGAATTGAGTTTATAATATTAAAACACTTTCTTTGTTCTGTTTTATTTAGAGGTAGTTATAATTTTCCCTTTAGAGATCTTTAAAATGATACTTCTTATGTTAAACTAATTTTCCCCTATCTTCTTTATCCTTATAGAAATCATTGTAATTGAAACATAACCTCATTTTAAACAAACAAACAAAACCTTTTTTGTGAATTTTTTGTCAATAGGGAAAAAAGTTTTAAAATTGTTTCTGTGACCAATTATTAACTTTATTATGTTGGTGGTGGGATTTCTCTTGTATTATATTTTCAAAAATTACTGGTTGATTTTAAATGCATGCTTTATAAATAATGGATTAAATATAACAGTTAATTATCCTTTTTTTTTTTTTTTAAAGTCAGACCAGTCTTTGAATTTAGTTAGCAATTCCAAAACTTTGTTTATTATCTTCCCTTTTATTTCTAATGATGCATCTATAGTGCTGTGAATTTATACAATCAATTTTGTAGCATTTTAAAAAATGTATATGATTTGTATTATCATTATTAGCATGAAAACATTATTCATCAGTCCTTTTTGCATTTATTCTATTTGTGATAAAATTCCATTACGAGTTTCCAGGGAGAATTTCAACTTACTATCAATAAATATTAGTTAATTAGTATTAGAATTTCTTTTTTAAATGGTTGATTGAGGTTTTGCAATCCTTCCCTTTCTTTAAAGAGAGAAAGAAATGTGGGAGCTATGGTTTCCCCCCCCCCTTCTGTCTCTTGTCAGGAGTATTATCTTTATTCATATTGGACTGGTTCTAAATATTCACATTAGCATGAGAAGTACTCCCAACATGTGTGCTATTCTATTTTTCTTTCAGTTAAAAGATTCTTATGTCCCCCTCCCCCATTTATAATTTTTTTAGAAAAGTTAAACTTGAAGATCAAAGGTAAGAGAAGCAAGTAATTATTGATCTAATTTTTAAAAAATAAGATAATGGGCATTTTACTTATTTTTAAAGTGCTTTTGTATTTGCATCATTCTTAATGATTATAGTCGAACCTTTTTGACACTACAGAAAGTCTGATTGATGTTATGTACCATATTATAAGATTCTCTCCTATGCTTTTTAAAAAAATATGACAAAAGTCTATTTGAATTATTAATATTTCTGCTACATTAGTAAATTCAAAATAATTAATATTCTAATTGTAATTGAGAGAGGACGCAGAAACAAACAAGAGAACTTTAGTGTAGGTTTAAAATTTGGTACTGGTTTCCATAATCAAATTATAAAAGTTAGTGCATTTAAAATAATACATTCCACAAATACAAGTGATAATTCTTTTAGTTCTCTTGATCCCTATTTTTTGAGGGGAGATTTAATTATATTAAATTTTTATTACCATACTTCAAAATTACAGGATAAAATATCTTTCGGGTTATATTATCATTTATAAAAATAAAGTTTTCCATTATTCAATGGAGCCATTTCAATCTCTTTCAATTGGAATTTCTCAACCATTCAGATTTTTCTGCGCTTCCTTGAATTTCCAATTCACCATAATGTTAAACAGCCTCCACCCTATAGTTCTGAAATAACCAAGTTATAATATATTAATTTTTTTAAAGGAATTTAAAAAGTTTTTCTGCATGTTGAAAGGCATCACTAAAATAACTGACCAATTGGTAGAAAATAATATTTTGGTTTTTTGCACTGTGTTTATCCCCATGTTTAGTCTCTATGGTTATCATTGATTGTACTGCTAATTGTTTTTCAGATTTTTCTTCCCCCTTCCAATTTTTCCTCACTGTGGGGAAAACAAGATGGAAGATATTTACATTAAATTTTATTCTGTTTTGTAGTGGATTTAGTTATTATTGTGAATTTTTTATTAAAACAAAATGAGCTTCTACTTTTTATGATTTCAAATGGGTTCTTCCTTATAATTTTAACATTTTCAGCTTGCAAATGAAGCTTGTTTAAGACTTCAATGTTTTAATATGTGCCTAGAATTTGTAATAATTTCTTTAATTCCTGCATTTTGTTTTAATATGCTTGCAAAATTCTAGTGTTTGTTTTATTGCTGGATGTTAGTCAAGAATTTTTGTTTCTTCTTTAAATGATTAAAATATTTATTTATAAGTTTTTATTGATTTAGAAAACATCTAGAATTTTGTAGATATTGATATTCAGATGGATTAACATATAAAATTTTTCAAAAATCATACAACATATATTTACCCACCAGTATTATTTACCTAGTCATCAGTTAAACTTCTTACTAGCATATTACAAGTAATGTAATAACAATCAAAATATTAAAGAATTGATATTCTCTAAGAATTTTAAGAAATATTTTCAGACATTGTTCACAATTATTTTAACAGACATTTAGTATTGAGTAAATATATAAAATGAAACAATTTTATTCATTTTTTAAAGGGTGATTTTATTAATCAAACACTATCTGTTTGACATTTACAATTCTTTTTCATTAAATATTAAATCTTGCTTTAAAAAAAATCATTATTGCTCAGTTTAAAATCATAACAAATTTCCATATAATTTTTTTTATGAATAGCAGTTCCTATGTTTGTTTTTTGTATGTGTATTTTTACTGAAATAATTTTTTTAAAATCAGGCTAAAAAAAAAATCTTACTACCAACATTGCTGTGAGCAAGGATTTGGGAAAAGGTTATTTTTAGCATTCTTGGTATCCATAAATATATTCTATGTCTTTAACTGTAATTTCCATTGATGTTAATGAATATGCTTTCAAAAAAATGGAAATGATTTCTTGTATGAAACAATAATTTCAAAATGGTTTAAATTTGGAAGAATGTTTGAATCTACATTAGGCTTATGTTTTTTTTTTTAAATGTATATAACAAATGTTACTTTATCAATATAAAAGTGTTTATTTTAGCATATTTGTGTTTAAACTATGATTTATTCTTATATATATTGTGTATAATTGTATAGACAAAAATATTGAAATGGACACAGTTGAGGCAATAGAAGAGGAACCTTGTGCTTCAGAAGAGACTCAAACAAAAGAAAATGAAGAACCTAAAGAAGATTCTGGAACATCACGCAAAAGGAAAGCTGCTTCTCCAGCTGTAGAAAATGAAGAAAAAGCTCATGAACCAGTTGGTGAAACAGAATCTATAGAAGCTACAGGACCTGCAAAAAAATCACGTAAGAAAGAAGCTATAGCAGAAGACAAGATAGATGAAGCTGAAGAAGATTCTGCAGAAACTGTTGAACCCACAAAAAGATCCCGCAGAAAAGTAGCTGCTGCAAAAGGCAAGTCAGAGGAAGATATTGAAAAAACTGATGAAGTTGAGCAATCAGTTGAAACTTCTAAGCCAGATAAAACCTCTCGTAAACGAAAAGTAGCAGAACCAGTCAAGGTCGAAACAAAGTCCAAAAAAAGAGATGTTAAGAAAGCAGTTCCAGTTACTAAATCTAAAAAACAAAAGGGTAATTTTCATACTTAAATCATTTCTGTTTTTAAAAATTAACTTCCTTTCATATGGTGTAGTTAAATTAAAAGTATTATGATCAATAATTTCCCAACTAATAATGCATGGCAGTATCTATGATTATATAATTATTCTACATAGAAGCTGCATAATCTAAATAATTTTAAAGCATGAATTTTCATTCCTTTATTTATTTTACTATTGCATCTTTTTTTAAAATTCTTTATTACATTGGATTTTTTAGTGTTATTGAGCATTCCATCTGTTGAGTCAATAGCTGGCAAAGTATTTGTTATTGGGGAGAATGATGTTGGGCAGCTAGGTTTCGATGAAGAAGTTGAAGTAAAGAAGAGACCAGCCATGCTTGAACTGCCATATTCTATCACTAATATTGTTGCTGGTGGAATGCATTCTGTGTGCTTAACAGAAAGTGGAGAGGTAATTCTGATATAGAATATTTTTGTACAATACCATTTGAATGGAGTTACAAGTTTTGAACAAATTCTGATATTAATTTTTGAATGTATAAAGTACATTTGAAATTTTTACTTTATTTTCAATCAAATTTAATGTAGCAAAACTTTGTATTAGATCATTTAATATGCAGCATCTTAAATTGATTTGTATGAAATTATTATGGTATTTATTTGTTTGGATTTAAAATCTGAATGGTAAATGAACTTGAATGATAAGTTAACTGTAAATTTAATTTTATCCAACTTTTACGCTACATACTTTGCTTCAATGATAAAAGAAAAAAAAGTTAATTGTAATAAAAGCAACTTGAAGAGTAAAATAAATTCCATATGGAAAGTATAAATATTTGATGTATATGAGGAAAATAATTTCTTAATTAAAATGATACCTTTGGAATCTTGTTTTTTGAGCATAAGCATAATCCTTTAATGATCATAATTATTTTTATTTAATTAAACAGCATTAATTTTTTGTTCTCAGTATAACATTTCTGCTATCTAAAATTAAAAATGTTCACAGATGAATTATAATGTTTGAAAACTATCAGTATTGTGATTAAATTTTGATTATCTAACTTATCAAATATTGTATACTAGTTTATTAGTATTTATTTCAACCTTTTAAAATGTTTCAAATGATTGTGTTATTATCATAATAATGTATCATGGGAATGAAGTAAAATTTATAGTATATTTTTATATATTTCAAAGTTTTCTTTCAAGGGAAAAAAAATCAAAATCTTGTTAAAAGATTAAAATGAAATCTTCTATGCATATTTCAATGTATCATGTCGGAACTTAATTTCTTGAGTGGCCAAGCAAGTTAAATTATATTTTTATTCATTGAATTAGTAGCTTTAGTATTGCAAACGATCAAAAAAACTTTGTCTCACATTTATTGTTTAAAAAAATATCACATTTCCTATTTATTTCATATCATATAATCATGTGCTCAAAATGACATTTTTCTAGGTTTTATTTGCTGCAATTATTAACTTTTTTTTTTTAGATCAGAGCTTTTGTAAATGCAATAGCAACACAATGCACAATGTTCTAACATTTTAATAAATTTCAGGCATTAACATCAATTTTTTATTCAAAATGATTTATTGTATAGGTTATAACGTTTGGCTGTAATGACGAAGGAGCTTTAGGTCGAATAACTTCAAATGGAGCTGAAGAAGCTACTCCTGGAAAAGTTGAAATTCCTGAGAGAGTAATTCAAATTTCTGCTGGAGATTCACATACAGCTGCCTTAACAGAATCTGGACAAGTTTATATATGGGGAAATTTCCGTGTAAGTTTTCTTTTCAAGTTTTTAGCCTTCTTTCTTAATTATAGGTGAGAAAAAATATCTCTTAAAATGCAAATTTTGTTAATTCATAAAAGTGTATTTCTCTTAAGCAGAATTGGTTGTTTTAAACGAAATGTTTATTAGCATTTTAGTGATTTTTCTATTTTGAATTTAAAAACTATTAATATTTGTAATTTTTTATATTTTATATATAATAGACTAGTATTTGTTAATTGTGTCTGTGGTTATTTTCTATATATAAAAAAAAATATATTATTTTCATATTTATGCCAAAAGCATTAATTAATTATTAAATTTCTTTTTACAAAAACCATATCTTTTACCGTTAGCATAAATTGTCTTGCAGAGTCTTGGAACCAAATTATGTTATAAAAATTTGCTGTATTTTTTATGTATTAGTAATATAAATACCGTTCTAAAAGCTTTTTAGATGATTATTAATTTTTAAATTAAATTTCATAAAAATGTATTATTTTATTTACACTAAATAACTCATAAGAGTGTTTTTAATAACGTGTATAGTAATTGTAAGTCAGGGAAGTGTTTTTCGTAGTTTCTACAACTATTAACCCATTGAACACATTTAACCATTGAACACAGTTATATTGTTGTATAACTTTAAACTTTGAGAAATGAGATTTTTAAATTGATGAGATTAGGTTACAATTTAAGTTAAAATTATAGAAAGAAAGAAAAAATGCAAATATGAATCTGTAGTTTTTAAGATTCCGCACTGTTACATATAATTAAATAATGAATTTTTTCATTTCTGAGCCAATATAAGTCATAATATATAAAATATGCAGTGTTTTTGTTGTATTTAATGCATTAACTTTTTATTAGAGTGGAGATGGACCAATGGGTTTGACCGCTGATGGTGCAAAGCAAGTGAAGCCAATAAAAATATTAACTAACATAAAAATAGTTAAAATATCATCTGGAACCGAACATTTAGCTTGTTTGTCCAATGAAGGCATTGTTTACACTTGTGGTTGTGGACAGAATGGGCAATTAGGTAGATTAACAGAACGAGCATGCCGTGATGGCGGACGTAAAGGACTAGGTATGTATAGATTTTTCACCTAATGGTATTATTGTATAAATGGATGATACCCCTATTGTTTCTCAGGAGCAAATTTTCATTTTTTAACCAAAAACCATTATTTAAATATGTATCATTTTTATCGCAAAATATTTTTATACATAAATGATTATAATCCAAAAGCTATCTTCTGTAACTTTATTTCAAGTTGAGATTAGCTGGTACACCACTGCATAGGATTAAAATAGTTTCATGTGTTGTAATTTTT
>JAOUZG010029590.1:2526716-2569666 GCA_026289955.1 Argiope argentata
GATGCTATCATTGAAAATCTGTTTCATTTGTTTGCAAAAGCTATATCTTTCTTGTCTCCTTCTGAGTAATGAATTTATTTTTGCTTTTAAGTAATGTTAAATCACTATTCAATTGTCATAAAAAAAAAGTATGTCAAGGAATATCTATAACAAAAGAATTTTTAAAAAAATTGCATAGTACAAAATTTTAGCATTTCCCATTGAAGGAGCAGCTACGAATCCTGATATTTCAAGGTCATTTGTATTCAATTTTCAAAAATTAACTGTAATAGAGGGTGAAAGTGCACACTCATAACCTAAAGTGACTGTTGGCATGCATCTATTTAATTTCCTCTCAAGATTTTACTTTTGCCTCTGTTTCAGCAGTTGATATATGATGTTGAAAGTCATTGCTAAATCTAAATTGAAGAAAATGGTAATATGATAGCAAAAAGAAATGTACTGAAATAAAACTAAAAGTAAAAGCATGGTAATTTTATAATATAATTTTAAATGATATTGTTTAAATTTTTTGGTTGAGGAAGAATAAAAGGTGTTAAAAAAATCATTTATTGCTTCTGTCCAGACTTCACATATTACACTTAAGATATAAAACTTTCATAGTAGACTCTGTTCAAAGGATTAAGAATTCAAGTTAAAATATTTGAAGTAATAATGAAAGCAATTTCAGCTTCATTGCAACAGTGGAAAGTATTTTATAAAATACGCCTTTTTTTTTAACAACTGGTGGGAGAGAATTGTAATAATTAAATTAATAAAATATAAAAGATGCTTGCTTGGATTTTTAGTTTGTACAAAGATAATTTTTGTACTCTAATAATTTTCCAAATTATTTCATGGAGAATAAACAAAATTTTACTTAATTCAAATAAATTTTTTAAAAGTAGTTTTGAGATGTATATTCTTTCCTTTAAACAGAATTTATGATAAATTTTGTAGCTGTCCTAAGATGAACCATTTTGTATAGTGTCAACATGTAAATACATTTTCCTTTATTATTAAATAGAAATATTTTTGTGAAAAGTGTCTGTTAGAGAGAATATCTTTAAAAGTGTAGGTTTTATAGCAAGATTTCAAATAAAATGTGTTTATTTTAAAAATATTATTTATTGGCATAATAATTAACAAACTTTGCATTTTATAGTGCATTTTCATTTCAATAATGTTTTAATTGTAAATACATTTTTAGCTGCTTTACTTGAACCTGCTGCTGTTCCAGTAAAAGGTCATCCTAATTCAAAAACCAGAACAGTTCTCATTGAAGATATTTGGGCTTGTTCTTACTCTACATTTTTGAAAGCTCAAGAAACTGGTCATATATATGCTTTTGGATTAAATAATTATAATCAATTAGGTATAAAATTTTCTTTTTGATATTGTAAAATAATCTCATAGTACAATGTTTATGTGTACAAGCATATAACTTTGTCATTAGAATACATTTTGATTCTGTCAGTTTTGCTTTTTTATTTTTCTAGGACCATTTTGCTGACTGCAATGTGTATATCATTATACATTTTATTTAGATTTGATTCTTACCGTTTATTGATTAACATGTAAAAATGGTTAACATGTTCAAATTGAAAAACTGTATTTCCATATACTTATAGTGTGAATAATTTTAAATATGATCAGTTACAGCAATTGATTTATTTTTAAAGTATCCTTCATTTAAATCTGAAATTTTTTAAAACCCATATTTAATTTTTTTAAATTCGGTTTCTAAATCGAAAAAGTGGTAACTATCTCTTCCCCCCTCCTCCCAAGAAAAAAAAAATGCTGCTTTCATTGACTTACTCTTGAATACTTTGACTTTATTTTTCACTTTTTTTTTTTTTTTTTTTTTTTTTTTTTTTTTTTTTTTTGCAGGTTATGAAAATGAACGAGTTACATATTCTCCTAAACGAGTCACGTCATTTGATAGTAAAACATGGAAACAAATAGCTGGAGGCCAACATCATTCACTAAGTTTAGATAGTGATGGTATGTGATGCATATTTATCATTAAATTTGATGCTATAATTTATGCTTTTAAAGTTTTGTATCTGAAATATATAATTCCACAGATTTTCATAAAATTCCAATTTTTTTATTTAACTTCAATATAATTGACTTTATTAATTGATTTTATTTCCTATGATATTTGCTATTAAACACTGTTATTTATTTCACATTTATAAAAATTGAATTTTTTAATCAGTTTTTCATTCAATTGTTCTTTTATTATATCATCTGTGCAGGTTTTTGTTTTGACTTTCTTTAATGTAAATTTAGATCTGCCTGCTGGTTCTATTCTTTTGATAATAGTATAATTATATAATGACTTGGATATATATTGCATTTTTTCTGGCACATTTTATTAATTTAACCATTTGAAGTGTGCAAATATAAATTTCCTGAATTTTTAAAAAGTGTGTATTTAATTTTCATGTTCAGGGTCTCAGGAAATATAAAATACCTTTAAAAAAAATTTATAGTGGACTTCACCACAAAGGGGTTGGGGTTTCAGTGGAGTGCTACCGCACACCTACGGCACATTCTTCTTATAATGTTTTTTAATATGTTTTGTATCATAATTCTTCATTATTTATTTATGGAAATACTAAAACAATATTTTCAATGAAAATTATTTATGAAATCGTACCAACGTGCAAAAAAAAATTATATTGAAAAATAATTAATTTTAATAAGTAATCCTCAAATAAAATTAATTATAACAAGTTTTTACGTGATATTAGGCTTTAAATACAATCATGTCTTCTTGTTCTAGTTATGAAGAAACATAATATTTAAATAAACCATGTAAAAATTAAAAAAATTATAGTATATTAGAGAATATATTTAGCATTTACATAATACAAGAACATACATGCTGGCATTACAATACATACATACAAGCTGACTAATACAAGAAGAATGCAACTGAAAAGTGAAATTCCAGCCATCCTATTCATATATTACCTTACTCAAATGTAAATAAATTCTTCGTCCACAAAACTCATGGCAAAATCCCCATAAATTATCAGCCTCTTGACTAAAAGAATCTGGTTAAGGAAAAGAGATTGATTTTGCTGACACACTTCAGGCGGTAGAGAATCTCATTCCGTAGGTGAGTGGTGGTATGTTTCTGAAATCATCTAAACATTTCAAGTATAAAAAAAGCTTTTCTTTTGAGATTTGAATTTAAAAGCTAAGAAAAAAAATTAAATTGAGAGTATTGAGAAACAGCTTTAAAAATAAAGCTTTTTTTTTTTGTATGTAAGAGGAATGTTAACTAGTGTGATGGCATTTACAAGCAATCATTAAAGTTAGAACTTTATTTTAGAGCCTTTGATTTCAATCAGAAACCACTGCGGATTTAGAAATAGTTTTTAGAAACTGTTGGTTTCACATTGAAACCACTGCACCTCAAAGGGTTAAAACTTGTTTTAAATCTGCATTTTACTGCAAGTTCCTCCCGTATTTCTTCTGAAGTTCAAACATACATTATTGATTAAGTTGTTTTTATTCAGGCAAACACACTAAATTTGAGTTCAAAAGTAAGTGATGACTGGAATTGTTACTAAAATACATTCCTTACATCTTTCCTATTCCTAGTTTGGCTTGCACTTATCAAAAAGGAATATCAACTTAAATCTTGTCATCAGTAATTATGAAAGGGGTGGGAGAAAGGAAATTCCTTCAAAGATAGTAGTTTTTGCAGGAAAAATAAAAATTACTAATCATATCGAGCTCATTGTAAATTTGGTGTTTTAAATTCTAAGTTAGGTGATAAAATAATCATACAGGTGAAATGACATTCTGAATCATTGGGAAGTCAAGTATTTTTTACTTTCTGGATTTATTTGATGTGTTTAGATGTTCAGTAACTATTTTTTTCATTTATTTAGTTTTAGAATAAATATGTCATTAAGATATCGTAAAAATATAAAATTATCTGGCTATATCAAGTTTAATGAACTATTTTAAAGCTGCTGCCTGAGATTAACTGAAACACTAATTGATGAAAATCTAGTAATTATGTTGAAGTATTTATATGTATCACTTATTTTGTATGTACTTTGTAAGAGCCAAAAATATATATAATACATTTATATTTCAAAATTTAAAATGCTTTATTAAACCATACATATGTATTTTTAGGTCTAGTCTATTCAATGGGACGTAAAGATTATGGAAGGTTAGGTCTTGGTGAAAATTGTGAAGAGAAGTCATCTCCTACACCTATTACGTCTTTAGAAAATGAAAAATGTGTTAATATTTCATGTGGAAATTGTGTGTCATTTGCGATTACAGAAGAAGGTATGTATTTCATTTTCTAAAAATTATGTATTATCATTTAATCAGTAGTTTTCCCCCCTTAATAATTAGGAACTTCTGCTGTAAAAAGATGTTATACAATTATTTATGGAAGCTACGCTGAAGCAAAATATTAATTGCTAAATGATTTCAAAGTTTTATACTCTTTACTCTTGATAAATCTATGTTTAAACAATTATTATTCAGAAGATATAAAATCAGGTCTTTTTTTAAAAAAATTGCCTAATTAAGTGGCTGATAAATAAATTTTATATTGGTTATGAAAAGAATCAGCCTTGTCTAAATTCATGAAATTTTATTCTAATACTTTTCTGCTGGCGTTCAATGCTGAATGGCAAATTTATGTATTACAGTTTTGCTCGTTTTGGCATTATTTGATTTGTTTCATACCTAGAGAGATATAATTTTTACACATTTCTTAATATGATAGGTTTGAAATTCTATGTATGGTTTATTTTAGAATATTAAATTTGCATGTTTTACAAGGAAATGTCTGTGCTGATATTGAGAAATTTAATCAATTATCTAATCAAATTTTGATTCCATACAAAATGTATCATGTAGTAGTAAATGTACTAAAAAAATTTCAAGATTTTTTAATATTTATAATAATGAACTAAATATTAAAAGCTATTATATTGCAAAAAATCTTTTTAAAAGATTAAACTATCCTCTCCCAGTTTGGAAAATGCTTTTAAATTTTTTTATTATTATTAAATTTGTTTTTATTAGTATTTATTGCTATTGGTTATTCAAAAAACATTGTAGTTAGAAACTGTTACTGTTCTATTTTCAAAATTTTACACTTTTTGGATTGTTATACAGTTTCAATTTATATCCCCCTCTTCCTTTTTAAAATTTCTCTTTTATGCAATATCACATATATTTTGTTAAATGTGTTTTTCCCCTATTAGTAGTAAAATAGCTGCGGTTGTCTGTTTTGAAACCAGATTTTTGTTTGATTTTACCTCGAGATTTCCATTCTATTCTGTTATTTAATTCCTTAGTAAAGCATCTGATCCTGTTCTTCTCCAATGCTTCAATTACTTCTCAGTGACAATAATTATTTCTGATTTAGATAAAATCTGTCAACAAGATTAGTTGATTCATGATGGTTTTTAAGTCTGAAACCCCACAGAAACTCTCCCTGGAACTAAACAAATCTGTTGACAAAATGTGGCTTAATGGCTCACTTTTCGAGTTCATACAACTTAGAATTTTAACCAAAATGATCACAATTTTATGCTTGTACCCATCTTTTTGTAGTTAATTGCACGTAAATAATATTTCCTCCCCCAGACCAATTTATAGTAGCTATGTTTGGGAAAACTTTCTCTCTCAGACTTTGTCCTTCGTTAATATAAAAATCTAATTATAATTGTTGGAAAAATCCAACATCTTGTTATAATTTGTGACTCATAGCTTGTGTGATTAAAGTTAACCCAAATAAATGAAGAAGAATTTAAGCCGAATCTCAGCTTATTCCAAATTGTTAACCAACATGTTTGCTTGAATAGATTAATATAAATAACTGAAGTTATTTCTTGAAACATAATGAACCTATAATGTGTTTATTAGATTAGCTAAGTTGAGTTTAATAATTGTATTTGTAGCTAACTAGAATTATGTGCTGACATGTTCAAATTCTTAATTGCTGGATGGAATGAACTATTGATTAGACTCAAGTTTCTGTTCTATAAATCAATAAGATCTGTCATGATGAATGGTTCAAGAAATAAGATTGCATTTCTGCCAGTCACCTTATTAAATTGAAAGTTCTCCAAAGATAACAACTTATGGTGATAGTCCCAACTAGTTTTTAAGAAAAATAATTCACAATGACTTTCGTATTGAACTAGTTTCAGGTTTTATCAAAGAAATGTCAGAAAGTTCTTTGAAAAATTATGGAATTATTTCCATGACGAGTTGCTACAATGCTCAGCTCTCAGGCTTGCCATTCCTATTTTTAGCAAAAGTCCTAGATCTATATTAGATAATATTTGTTATTTTTCCATTTCTTAATATGTCTAAGGTATTATTGCCAGTCCAGAAAATTAATGAAATACTATTAGCCCTTTTAACCATCCTGGTGGCATTTGTATGACTTCTCGGTTTCCATAAATAGCCATGGGGGAAATTATATGAAATTCAATGTGGATGTTCTCTTCATGACCCTTACCATAAACTTTTTTTTATCCACATTTTAAAAATTCAGAACTGTAAGGGTTAAATATTACTTTTCCTCATAAATAATTTTTACCTTAATAAATGAAATGTTATTGAGAGAAAAATAACATGGCATTAGCATTATGTGCTTGTCAAAATTATTCCAGTTAGTGTTAATCATTTTCTAAACTCACAAATTTAATTTATTTAGTACAAATTGTGATCTAGTATTGTCGTGCTGCAGAACTCCTAAAAATTATATTATTGCTGTTATCATATATTTTGTTGACTTTATTTTTTGTGTTTCTAATTCATGTTAATGATGTGTATTATTTGTCTTTTCTTTTTTAAAAGTTTTTTTTTACTATTAATAAGTCATTTTAACCTTTTTAATCTAGGTTCTTTGTATTCCTGGGGAATGGGCACCAACCACCAGCTTGGACATGGCAATGATGATGATTGTCACATACCTCGTCTTGTAGAAGGAAATTTTATAAATTCCTGGAAAGCTCTAAAAGTATCTGGTGGTGGACAACACACCCTTTTATTAGCAATTCCAAAAGAAAGTGTCAAAAGTGACAACAAGAAATAGACTATTTTTGCCAGATTATTTTCAGCTCCTAAATATTTTTTTAAACTGCAAACTTGTACAAAATATGTGGACTAAGCTTCAAATTCAACCATGTAATTATCTTCATCTTTATCATGCATCTAATTCAAGTTGCCATTCACAGTTTTTCATCCAAAACTGTGGCAAATATTTTAATATTTATGTGTAAAGTTCAACCTGAAATTTTATTCTCTAAAATTGATTTTTGTTTATTGAAATCACACTGTTCTTCTGTTTAGAAGATTCTGAAAAAACATAAAATATTTTTTATATTATTAATGGAGATTATTTGTTTCTTTGTTTATATTAAAATCATTCACTTTTCATACTAAGTATATTTATTCATGTAATTGCAGTTCTCTTAAGTGCTAGAACATAGACATCAGGAAGGGGGAGGGAATGATTTAATTTTGTTTTATTATTTCTGTATTTATACTGTATACTCTTGAAAGGAATGCACAACTGTATGAGATCTTCGATTTTCAGCTTTACACTTTATAGGGTATAAGATTTTGTAGGACGTATTCAAAAATTTAGAGGAGGGGTTATGTTATGATAATCTAATTTTTTTTTAAAAAAAAAATTGCTGGTGAACCAAATAATTTATGAAATTATTGTTGATAAATATGCATATCAGTGATCATTCAGTGTAATTTAAAGTAAGAAACTTCATTTAATAAATGGTTATAGAGATATTTGGATTACAAAACATTAATCTGTAACCTTTTATTATTTTATTCATAACATCTTAAAAATTTGTTTTGTTGAATGATTAAAATAAACAGTTACAGTATTTACATATTGAATAAACATAAAATATGTATTTATTAATTAGAAGTTCTCAAATTTAAAGGGAAATTTGTGTCTATTTCTACTTGATTTGCTATATTTTTGAGTTTCAAAAATTGGAATTAAATGTATTCTATAATTATACTTTAGATACAAGTTTGATTTTTTACAGAGTTAATTGTGTTATACGAAATTCCATACCTGGAACTTGATATCTATATAAAAGATGCATTTAATGTGCACTTTAAAACTATGATTAAATAATATAATTAATCTTTTTACGGATAGTTTTCAAAATTCAGTAAAACAGTTATTTAGTTATCCCATTTTACGTTTTTATAGCAGCAAAAGAATTATATCCTAGTCGTTAAGTATGTACATATATATAACATAAATTTATACATGTTATGTCCAAAAAAAGACAAATTTCTAATTGAACTCTAATTTATTTTCTCTTGGAAGGTGAAATTTTTGCATGGGTTAGCAAGCAAAATAGCACATTTGTCTACATTGGGGCACAAGTTAAAAAAAAATTTCCCTTAAGGGCTTTTATTAAGAGATTCTTATAGGAGTCTTTATCCCTTTGCTCGCATTGTGAGTTCTAAACTTGGTAACTTTTTAGAACATGCATTAAAAATAATTAAACAAAAAGTGGGGTTTAGATCAAGAAAATAGAGAAAATTCTAAAATATTGTAATATGAACTCATTTAAGATGAAAATAATTAGCATCTGAATTTTATACATATATAAATACAGGCTGTTGTCGAATTCGATGGAAAAATTCAGAGGACTGATAGGCATCAAGAAAATAAAGAATCGCCATACAACATGGGGTTTCAAACGACACTTAGTTGGTGGAAATTGAAAAAAATTGAGAGGTCAAAAACTATTGGAAACTGCAAAAATTTAATTTTAAAAAAATGCTGTTTAAACTATGATTTTTTAAAGCGGTTTTTAAAAGTTTTTTCACACTAGTAACATACAGACTTGATGATTTAGAGTGTCATAAATCACTGAAAACAAAAAAGTAGTTTACTCATTATCTTTCCAACTTCGGATTTGCGATTTTCTTTGAACAAATATTACTTGCGACCTTGTGTGTTTAATAATTTTTCATCTACTTAATGCCTATTTTCCTTGCTCTGAATTTGTCTTTCAAATTTGACAACGCTCTCTGCAAACATTTTGCGGCGCTGTTTTCTGGCTCCTATTTTAGAATTGATTGAATATCTTTAAAACTTCTCAATTCTCAAAATACACGCTGATATCAAATTGTAGAATATAGAATTCCATACATTTTCAAGCTTTTTTTCCCCCCCAACTTGTAATATTTTTGCAAAAATGGGTTCAAAGCTACCTTTTTCTCTTTCGGTAATTTACGAAACCCTAGATCATCAAATCCGCATGATACCTACATGAAGAAAGAAAAAAATTTAAAAGAATGTGCTTTCGCTTTAAAAAAAATTATAGTTGAAATCTTAACTCTATGACATTACAAACACAACTAATACTACTATTCATAACCATTGCTATGCTCATCAACCTGAAATAGCAAAATAATTGCTGTGCAAACTGTTGGCAGTAAAACTACGAGAAACCATTTGATCCAGTTTTTAATCATTTGTGCTTTTGTCAGTGATTTGCAAACTATGTTTATGGATGCATGCATATTTATGCATTTACACCAAGTGCAAATTGTTTTATGGACTTTCACTTATTATACACAGAAGTGCAAATTTTATAGGCTGATGTGACTTGAAAGTCACATAATGGTTATAACGCAATAAAATTCTTTTAAATACAAAAATTTGTTTTCATTTGCATATATAGGTTTATAATTTCTGATTTTTTTTATTCCCTCAATTTTTGTGTGTGTGGGGGGGGGTAAACAGAAATTCTGTCCATAGAGGGTTAATTTTTTACACTTTTCAATATTTTTTCGATACCCTCTATTTTTGCTATTTTTACCTACTAAATGTCCCATTTAATCTATCGGTCGAATTCGGCAGCATTCTGTGTGTAATATGCTGCTTAACTTAAATAGTTTGATAGTTAACAATGCTTCACTTGTAAAATTGTAGAGAAATTTTCTTATGGTGCTTTTGCCTTTTTTTTTAGTGTGTAATATATCTATTCAGTAAGTGCCAATACTTTTAAAGCACTTTACTTCCAAAAAAAAATTTTAAACTGGAAAATATAAGGAGTAATAACTATTCTTAGAACCTAAATAAAATTGTGCTTGACTAAGACTTAAATAGAATTCAGATTAACTTATTTAGAATTGAGAACTATTTACTAATATATATAGTTTTGTATATTATAGATAGTGGTGGGTTTAGATACTTTTTGACATAGGTAGTAAATATTATAAGACCCCTTTCTTTTATAAGATGATCAATTCAGTTTGGCATTTTAGCACATTTTATTTAATTTAATGCTTTAATTTAAGTTTATTGTTTTTATTAGACTTGTAAATATTTTATTTACAAATCTAATAAATCTCTAAAATCTAATATAATTTTTTAAAAATCTTTTATGACTATAGTCTGTTTTTACTCAATATTATAAAAGCAAATGTTTCATTTAATAAATATTTTAGTAACTAAATAAAAAATATAGGTACAATAATATTTGGGAAAGTGTTAATAAATTCTTAATATTTTATAATTCATAATTTTTTTATATTTTACAAACCTATTTATTTGACAATTATATATAATGATATTTTAACTCTAAATTCAAATTAATTTTCAATTTAATTTAGCCTATAATAACTTCATTCGAAAATATTCTCTTATTTCCTGACCATTAGTAATTCAACAGAAGCTTTGTAAATTTGCTGAATCGGATAAAAGCCGTCAATTTCTCACGTTCCAGATCAGATGAAAATTGTCCAGCCAAGCACATTCCTTTAAAAAGATCCCTGTGTTTTCCTTGCCTATAGACATATATTCTGGAAATCAACATCGAAATATTGTATAAGCCCTGTGAAAAAATATTTCGCTATCAAAATCTTATGCTATTTAAGACCAGGGATAATGATTTCCCTTCCTTTTTGCACTTAACTTTTTCGTCAGTCCGTTTTGTGTTGTACTTGTCACTTTTGCTTGTACATAATGCTGGTGATGGATTAAAACCAACATAAAAATTCAAAGTGTCATCTATGTCTTCGAAACCCCCTTTCAACAACTAATTGATCTCCTTGTGGCCTCTCTCAGTCTTGGGTTCCTAAATAACTACCCAATTCTCCTTTTAAAAATGAGAATTATTTTGGTAATTTTTCTGCGTGAGTTTTGCTCTCAAATTCTCCATTTTGTGCAAGCTTAAAACATTCTTACCATCTGCCAATAATTGCTGTAAACCACATTCTCATCTTATACCTCTGTTCTCATTGAATTTCGAAAACATCTTGAAAAGCCAAATCATACATCAAAATTTACTTTGACCCGCAAAGCATAGGGATAATACATATAGAAAGTTAATATAAATCAGAACTTGAACACGGCGAATATAAAAGAAATATAAGTAACATATACAAGTATATAATATAAATTATACAATAAATCCATTTGTAAATTCAGTTAAATATTTATTCTAAATTTTGTAAAAGCACTAAAATACTGTTATGAATTTTCTGTAAATTAGATGCAAATGTTTATGAATTGTGTAAATATTTGTAAATAGTTTAATTGTATAAAATTAATTGTAATAATAGAAAATTAAATTTTTAAAGAGGATGCGAGGCATTTCCACAAATATGTTCTCCACAACAAAAGCGATATAACTTTTCCAACTTCGGCCAGAATAAATTTTTTAACGATCAGTCTACAATTCATAAAAACACTCCTTTCTCCGATCTTTTCAAACAAAATAGTTCCCGACAGATGGAACCAGCAAGTTACCAAATGTTGATGAAGGTTGAAGTTAAAAGAAGATAACTCTTTCCTTAACTTTCTCAATTTTAATGACTTTAAAGAACTAATAGACAGTATGAAAGAGATCAAAAGGCTTCTTAACGAATTGCCCTAACTTCTTCAAATCAGGAAACTTAAAAGTGCTTAATCTGCAGTTGATAAAGTTATAATTCTATCATAAATTCTTGCTAGTTTGGTTTAAATTGTTTGTATTTTTATTTATTGTGTTTCTTATGCATCCTGTCAGACAAATGTTCCTTGAGTTTTTTTCGTTGAATTCGAAGACGATCACGTTATTCACAGACTACAATGCTCTCTTCATTTTTATCATCTAACGGAGATAATGCCCCGTTCCAGGAACTAGGTGTCCCGTAAAACGTTTCATTATAGGAAGGGGTCAGTTTAGTTCGAACCACGCGCAACTTTGGTTAACTTAGCTTGAGATGGCGTCTTTTCTTTTGTTGCCATGCTATCTATTGCTTCGCTGTTATTTGAAATTACCGGGTTAATTCACTGTGAATTTGTAGCTTGAATGGCGTATATTTAATTCACGTTTCCATAGATAATAAAGTTTGCATCTTGGTATCGCTCTTGTGCTAGAATTATATTCGTAACAATACTTTTAATATTGTCTCAGCATGATGTTTCAAATTAATTTAATAAAATCTTTAATTAAATTTGATTTGCGAAAAAAAGTTGAAACAGAATAAAAATCAGAATATAGTTATGCAGATTTAATATATAATAAAAATCCTTCCTATAATTTTTTTTAATAAGATGCATGGGATATTCAATTTTTATTTTTTATATATAAAATCGAAATTTTCCAGGTATATAAATCTTAAGAGGAGATAGTTTAAATAATTGAAAAAGTTTTGGCATTTTTTTTTCCTTGTAATGTAGACTTTATATTCTAATTCAATACCTAAATTAATATGTGGTGAATTCTTTTTACCAGTCATTCCTTTTAATGTGGAACAGAACTAGGTAAATTATAAACCTAGGCATTAAAACCTGTTTCTCACCTTCAATTTCAAAATGGTTGAATGTAAGATCATCTCCAATTTTTTGTCCTTTATGTGCTATATTAGAGTGGAAAATTTTAACACAGCTTAAAAAAACATAGAATACTGAAAAATATTGACTATGCAATAAAATTTAGTGAAAGGGAAATGTATTTAAATGCTATCTCATATACAATAAGGTGGGAAATATCTGAATAAAGGTGCGAAACTAATTCTCATATCATTTTCCCCTTTATATTTGACGAATTGATTCTTAAAAGTTCAATTAGGAAGCCAATTATAATTCCTGCTTTGCACTCTGCGTGATTCTACTGTTTCTAATTCAACGAGAGAGAGAGGAAGGAGGCTTATTTTCCGGCTTATGCTCCTGAAAAAATTCTTAGCTTGTGCCGGGTTGACAAAAATCAAAAACACGAATATCATACGATTTAAAAAAATATATATAAAATAATAACTGCCAGACTTAAAACAAATAGCCTGCTCTTTGTGACAACCTTGAATGGTTAAATCAGGGGGGAAAAAAACCAACACGGATTATTAGAATTTAGCACCGGGAGAAAAGAAAAGAAAACAGAAAGCAAAAGCCAAAACAAGCAACAAAGAAAATTTATTTAAAAAAAAATTAGAATCTGCCAGAATCAACCAAGAAAGCAACAACAGCCTTCGCTTTATTGCAACCCTGAATGGAAAAATCACAAATCCAATCCAATGACAACGGAATACAACCCAACTTCGCCCGAAGAGAATCTCTAGCTAACTCATATTTACTGCAAGAGAGAACAAAATGTTCACAAGTTTCTGGAATTTGGCACTGGGAACAGTTTGGTGACTCAGCGAGCCGACATTTAAACAGAACTGCATTAACCGGAAGTGTCCTAGATATTAATCGAAAAATTAATACCTCATTACGTCTAGATAAATGGAGTTTTTTAAAATTAAAAGCATCAAGCCATTTGAATTTCTCATAATATTTAGATTTAACCCATTCTAAATTTTGTTTATGTCTAACAATTTTATCACAAACCAAGCTTATATCATCGGGTGAGATCCAGTTGCAGATATAAGGGGACATTAGAGCTTGTTTAGCAACACTATCAGCCCTCTCGTTCTCAGTAATTCCCACATGTGCGGGAGTGTATATTATTTCCAAAGAGAAACAAATCTTTAACGCATTAAATATAACCCGAGCCACAAAAAGAACACTCCTCGGAGAATGGAAGTGAAGGCAACTCAGGGCCATTAAATTAGATAGACTGTCGGTCAGCAGAATATAGTCTTTGTGTTCTTTAACAAAGTTCATCACAGCCAGAGCTATAGCATAGCCCTCCCCTATGAACACTGAGTTGATATTGTGAATCGTCCCCTTAATTTCCACATTCGAGGAGCAGTTTACCGCTGCCACCGCTGTAGAGTTTTCAGTTTTTGATGCATCTGTAGCCAAAATAATCCTATCACAGGAAATCTGAGATTTAAACTCTGCAAAAAGAATAATTCAACGAATAAGAGCTCTGACTCAATTGATGCTTTTTCCCGCGTATAACGTCTATTTTCAAATGTTCACTATTTTATAAGTTTAAAAAATATTTATTTACAAAATTTAAAAAAAAACAATTAAAGATTTTTTAAAGCGAAATATTTTTATTGCAAGCAGCAACTTATCCGTTTTATTTTATAAGCAATTGGAGAAAAATAGCAAAAAGAATAATCTGGCAGCAGCGAAACGATATGAGGAATCGTAATCTTTGCTGTGACGTCAGACTACAGCATGCGCTCGATGTTGTTAAACAACCGAACCACTACACATATGTTTTGTGACGTCATTACCGTCAACAACATCAACAAACTGGCTGAAATCAAAGCATAAAAGAGAACGTTTTCTGCGTAGTGTGTCATAACATATCGCTACAGATCGATTATTGTAAATATTACTTATGCCATTTTTAGGAAAGGATTGGCGTTCCCCAGGCGAAGCCTGGGTAAAAACTTCAGAAGGCTGGGAGAGAAAGAAAATATTGGAATACAAGAGCAATCATGGTCAACAAAGGTAAACAAAGCATTTGTGTAACGAAGGCATTTAAATGTGTTATATATTATTTTTGCCGTAAGATTAAAAAATAGAATGTTTCATTATTTTCGAATTATTTATATGTTAGTATTAGTAAGGATATTGCAAGCAAATTTTAATAATTTAAACATATATTTTGAAAGTAGATTAAATTTTTATTCATGAAGAATTTTTGATTTTTTTAAAAAAAAATTGTTTTAATAAAGCCATAAATTTCTATAAATTTTGTCTACAAAATTTTTTTTAGGGTTTTTTAAAAATTTAGTTGTTAATTAGATTTACATATTTTAATTTATAACAGTTGAACTCAAAGATAATGAAGACCTATATAAATTCATAAATCTTACTCTAGGAGTTATATTTGAAATATAAAACACAAAGAAAGATAGAAAACAATGTAAATTCTGTCATAAAATTTTTAAAAAGATATAACAGGTATTATGATGTTTTTTGTTCATTAGTATTTAGAAGTTTGAGGTATTCTGTTATTCCCTTTATTTAAGCATACTCTTAAAGAATAACAAAATGTGTCATGATATTTTGTAAATGAAATAAGAAAAGAATATTCAATTGAAAGATTTTCACTGAAAGCTACCTCATAAATGTGGTAGAGGGAAATTTTTAAAATGATTGATTATGTTTGTAAGTTGGTGGTGTGTTCAAATATTAGCAATTGTCAAAATTAATATTTGGTAGTTTTATAGATAGTTATTTTTTTAAATATAAAAGAGATAATTTATTTCTTTGTACTTTTTTCTTACAGATTATTGCCTTTTACAATTAGACATATTAATATGTGACTATTTAGATTCCATTTCAATAAATATACATACACATAGATAGTCATTTTTTTAAAAAATGAATTAATATTTAAAAATTAAAATAAACATAAGAAAAATTATGTACTGACTATTGGATAAATTTCACTTTCATATATTCTGTTTTCTATTGAAAGTATCTGGAATTTTTAAATAAACCAAGTTGTTAAATGAGTCTTAAAAATTAACAGTATTTATTTGAAATTAAAAAAAAAAATCCTCATTTTTTTTTAAAGATTTAAACAGTATATATTTTTTTCATTAAAAGTAGGAATAACCTAGGTAAATCAAAATTCTGCTAATTAAATCACATTTACTTTAGCTTTTTATTTTTTGTCTTGTGAATTTAAAATTTTCTTAATATGAGGCATTATTTTTCAAATTAGAATCTAACCATATCATGCATTTTTCTTTATTACTTTTATTTTTGACCATATTTACTGTCTGATATTATACAAGTGATGCTTTATAGATGAAAGTCTATCTGTTTTTAAAGCATTTGAAAATTATTTTCTTAAAACTTATTTTAAATTCTCTTAAGTTTTAATTTAAAAATTAATGATTGTCAATTATTTTCTTTGAGATTGCCAAAATAAAAAAAAGAATTGCCAATTATTTGAGACATTTTGTTTTTGATTAGGCTAAAACTTTTTTTACTTAGATTTTTCCACTTTTGAAAAAAAATTTAGAGGGTTTTTGTGGTTTAGAAAATTATATATATATATAATTATTTTGGTAAATTATTTATTTCTTATTGCTAAATTAAGGGGAAAAAACCTGTTATCCTATGCTTATTGATTCTGTGATTTTATTAAATTTTTAAATCCTTTCAAATGAAATTTCTGTTTTCAAACAGCTAGAGTTAGAACTTTCAGTGTTTGTGAAACTGAATTCTGTTTAATTTAAGTTACAGTTCATTCTTTGTGATACTCTTCATAACATACATAAACAAGGATAGTTTATGGTCCACTTCGTTTAAAGTGGCTTTTATCATTGAGAGGAGAAAGGCTATCTACTTCTGTTTTCTTTTGTTTCAGTATAAGACAGAATTCAAATTAGTTTCCAACCCAATTTAAATTCCGTTTCCTTCTAATTTCTGACGTAGTATATGGAATTTTATAATTCTGTCCAGTTCGTTTTGTTTTTTTCAATTCTCGTAAGAAAGGAAACAAGGAAATCGAATTTCCAAATTCTCTTATTGACTAAGAGAGAATTATCGTCCTTAGACTGTCTTAAAGGGTAACTTCGTGATTCATTGTTGCGGCGTTTTTTTCAGAATTTATTTATCGCTTTAGAGGAATCTTTATATTATAAAACATAAAATTAATAAAAATATAGGCGTGTTTTTCTTTCTTAAACTGGTTTGTAAAAATTTTGATTAAGCAAGAATTCTGTTAACTTTTCTACGTCCAAGAGTTCCTTGAATATTCATCTAATTAAAAGATTAATCGAAATTATGTTATGCCATATATGTTTTTAGAATAAATTATCGAATAAAAATGTTTAATTTCAATTAAAGCTTAATACATTATCTTTTTCATGCAATTTTCCTTTGATTTTTTTCTAAATTTTATGTATAATCTGTAAAGGTAGTACTATTCATCATTGTAATAAGGCTCAAATTTGTTCTATCGTTCTTATTTCACTTCTATTGATTTTGTATACTATAAGTTTTTAACATTCTATTTTTTCAGACCTTTTTTGAATTGCCTGTACCATTAAAAGGGCGTCGTTTTAAGCTTAAGCCATTTTATTCATTTTTTTATACGAATTAATGTGGATTTACTTTATTTAAGAATGTATGAAAATAACACGTCTTTTATTTTATTGTATACTAGGTTTCTCGCGAAGTAAGCCGTGATATGCAATTTAATAAAGATACTTGAAATTTGATACAACGTTATATCAACGTATTGAAAAGGAACTATAATTCTTAACAAGTGTGAATGACTTAGACAATAAATAAAAATAAATCTGAGTTTTTTATGTCAAATTTTAATTTGATAATATGGTATATACACTAAATCATCTATAAACCGAATTATTTAAGAAAAGAAATGCCATTTTAAATCAAGTTGAAATTCGTTTTCTTCAAATGAATTAAAACTCGTATTAAATTATGAATTCGGTTTGAATTACTTCGTGAAAGTCATCCAATCTTGCAAAACTAGTATCACATGTTTAAAGAAACATTGGCAACCTGAAGAAAGGATTATAAGTTAATAATTTAATAGGAGTCAAGTTTCGATTGTGATAGTATTACGTATTCCAATTTAAACATATTCCAGTTATGGAAGACAGGTTTTAGATATCAAATTAAAATCTTTTAAGGAAAAAAAAGTAACGCAAGATAAAGCTTTAAGGCCATATATAAATCCATATCTTTATAATTTTACAAGTATTATTAATTGTTTGCTATTAGCTAATTTAAATCAGTTAAAAGCCATTTTTTAATTACTATATCATTTTTTTACATGCCATGTTAATTTTTATACTCTCAGCTAGAAATAAATGATGCATAATTGATAATAAATTATTAATACTCATTAAGCATAGAAAAAACTTTTTTTAAACTCTATTTGCCATGACAGCAAATTTGACTATTATGTGCCAAATCTGAAACAAGAATAAGAAAAAATTTCTGCAGAAATTCCCTATACAAAGTTTTCTACATTCGAATTTCTTCTCATATATCTAATTATTTAAAATTATATAATCAAACTTCTGTATATGATCGAATTGATCAACGTTTGCATACTTTAAGACTTGAGAAAGAATTTTGTCACCTTCACAAAGTGCAAAAGTTTACAGTATTCTTTCTCTTGTCAGAAACAAGTATCCAGTTAGAAATGAAGTGAATTTTTGTCATTTTCCCACAGTATCTTCAGAACAAATTATTGTATCAAAGATATTTTTTACCTTCTTAAAATTCAAAATTTTATCTTTTCAACGATATCAGTTACGTTTGTCAGCATTTATTAATCTCTTCATAATTTTGTTTTATAAATTAATAAATAAATGAATCGAAGACAATTTTTAATTAAGGAAATTTATTTAATACTTGGTGGCTTTAAAAAATCGTTTGGTTCAATTAATCTCATTTTAATTTAAAAAAATGCTTCTGACGATAAAATGATTTTTTTTAATGTATTTTATGCAGAAGTAGTTTTTTACATTAAGAAAATATTTTTATCCCATAGGACGTCGAGATTAAAATTGTTAATTTAAAAACAGGTGAATCAAATCTACAATGTAATCATGTTATAATTATCGGGTTAGAAACTGGAATCTCTTTTTAAATTTTTTAAAAATTAAAAGTGAGGAAGTAAAGATTTAATATGTTTATTTTCTGCTCTGCTTTCCTTTAAAACCCATTTCCTCTATTTAGTGGGGAAAATACCACGATCTAGATTCAGATGCCCCAGTGAGTTAAAAAGTGTGCGAAAAACGAATGTCAGCATACGAGGCACGTATGGATTTGCATGTTCCTCAAGTTTATTTCCATTTTATGACTTCCTTGCTCACATTTATCTTTTGATATAAAAGATGGTACTTCCGTTACCTTATGAAACCTTTTTCAAGGCATGTGTTCTGAATTCTTGACAATGTTCATTCCCCATATGGCGTTTGTGGAATATTTCTTCCTCGTATAAATTTTGTTTTTGAAACTAAATATATTTTTGAGGAAAAAAAAGCTTTTATTTGTAACTTTGCGATTTTTTAAAAATTTTTTATTTTGAACCAGCCGCCTTCTACTAAAGTTCTTTAGGAGGTATCGCTTCGAGCAGTTAGGGTTTTGTTGGGAATATTTATTGTGTTTAATTTTAATTCTAGATTAACTTATTTTCAACATATATTAGTGATAGATATGAAAACCGTATAATTTCCTTTTTACATTAAGTACTAATATATAGTATATAAATATTCTTTGTTGAATTAAGTACCTTGACGTCATGTGCCATTAAAATCGTGCTGCAATTGCATATTGTTATTTAATTTCACTTTATTTTTCGTATGAACTTTTCATATAATAAAAAGAAGAATATTTATCTTTAATTTCAACAATGATAGAAAGTCACGCGATTAAGTATTTTATGAAATAATACGAATGGCATGAATTATATAGTAAAATATAAAAACAACTTGTTTGTTATCCTTTCTATCTTTCCATCTGTGAAAGTTTAACTCAAAACTGCTTTCAGCTAGATAAGTGAAATTTAGCGTATTAACTTAACGTCAATTTTGAAGTTTCCTATCAAATTTTGAAATGAAATCTATTTAGAGAGAGGGCAAATGACCTCAATGATTAGAAACTGTAAAGAATGAGATATATAAAATTTGGCACATAGCCTAAGTGTATATAATATGTAGATCCGTACCGATTTTGGAACCAACTCTATAAAGATATTGACTGTCTGGCCGTCTGTACTTTTACTTACATGCGAATGTAAAGATTCAAAAACGTAACCACTTTGGGGGGAAAATATGATTTGCAGTTTTAATATTTAAAGTAAAATATTGCCGGCTTCATGGTACAGAGGAAGTGTGTCTTCCTCGTGATCTGGGTGTCCCGAGTTCGAGTCCCGGTTAGGACATGGTTGTTTTGTGTACTATCTGTGAGTTGTGCGAATGTGCCCTCCCCCCGTGAAAGGGGGATGTGCAAGCAAATGTATGTGTGTCATCCTCATATGGGCCAGAAGTCAGACTTCTGCCCTCGGGTGCTCAGGGGTCCATACCCTCAGAAGCTACCGCCCCTCCCCTCTTTCTATTGTAAAGCGGGCAAGAGATCAAAATCAAGTAAATTATTTTCAAACAGGCCTGAAAGGGTTGTCCGTCTGTCGGTACTTTTGTGTGCAGTCAGTGACTGTCATAATTGACCTTGTAATTACACATATAATTTTGTGTCAAATTTCGGTTTCATTTGGCTGGAAAATAAGCCTTCAAAATGCATATTCAATTTTTCTGATACTTATGTATTAACCGCATTCAGTAATCAGTCGCTCTACCCTAAAAAAACACCAAACATTGCGCAATAGATTCAGTAAAGACGCCGGGTTCACACCAAAGCTCGATAATTAGTAACACGTTATTGCACAAGTACCGTCCCCCCCATTCCTACTATTAGCTCACACTCTCCCTATATATATAAAATCGTGCTCAAATTTTCAGTCATTAATAAAATACTTTTTATTTATCCATTCAAGTTCAAATGCATTTTTAAAAGCTCGTAGTTGATGACACTTCACGTTAATACAATTTGTGCAAATATTAATTAATTATTTTTTATTAATTGATTAAAAACTAAATTTCTAGTCAAAAAATCTTCATTTCTTCGTCTCCAAATAAGTAACGAATTCAGTTTGTTTTTGCCCCACACTAATGAGGTAAGGCTCAACCGGCTTTCGACCGATTATTCTGTTCATTTTCTTAATGTTTGATGCATTTAAAAATAAATATTGTTAATGAATCGATTTTTCCGATTCATTTTAAAGTACTTTCGCATTAAAATAATACAGAATAAAGAAAATTAGAAATTTCTAATCTGTATTGCGTTAATCTGTACCCCAACTTAAGTAGAAAATTCATGCATTTTGCGTTGTCAGAATTGGCTTTGAATCCTCAATTGGCGTTGAAATTAAACGATAGTATAAATTTTTGATCAATAATTTATAGTAATTGCAATTGTTTGGCCAAGATAGCCTGGCTGGTTGGGCGTTGGATTCACTTACCTTGGTTCGCGTTTTCGAACCAACCAGCCGAAGATTCTCCGTTTGTGGTGAACATTAAATCTATCTTGATAACAAAGTCCTCCATGCCGATAGTAATACCACTAGGGATGCTGTATCAAAGGTGATCTTTCTCTGTTCCAGATTTAAATTACAATCTGTGGATGAATGAATGAAATGCAAATGCATGGTTGAAGTCTACCCCGTAAAAAGGGTTTATGACGTGTGTGAACTAGAAGTCAGACTTCTATCCTCTGATGCGCAGGGGTCCATACCCTCAGAAGTTATCCCCGTGGGGCACCTCGTAATTGGGGATGAAATGCTTCCGGTATGGTGGTTGGATCTCACAAACCCGGTGGGTACACAAATAGGTGGGGGTTGGGCTCCTCCCACCGATGACGGAACGTACTTCCTTCGGGGAGTGTTATACCATGGCTGGTGATGGTCATTAGAACTCAACCACTGTTCCCAGTAATTGCTGATGCAGCGGTCCGATCATTCAGTGTTTATGAATGTTGTGGTTAATCCGGATTAGGGTTAATCCGAATGTTATGGTTAATCAGTGTTCAGTGTTATGGTTAATCCGTGTGCCTTCGTCACGGGTCGGAGTGTCTGTTCTATGACTTACCCTCTGAAGCTACTGCACCCCTCCTTCCGTTGTAAAGCGGAACACGAGAACGGCAGCAGCATATGTAATTATTTAGTAAAAAGTTCCTAAAATAAAATGTTTCCTAATTTCGTAAATTTTTCCTAATAACCTAAGTAGGAATTGATTTTTAAAAATTGTTTTTTATATTTCTTGTTTTTAAAAAACACTAGGAAGCAGTCAGCTGTCATGTATGGAACTCTGAAAATAAAAATCTGAGCACTTGTGGCATATAAGATCAATTATGCCAAAGGTACGCGATTATTTTATGCAGTGTTAGATAGCTCCTTTATAAGAAAGTTTGCGTGAAAATTCGGGGAAGAATATTCCCACTGGTTTATACACGAAATAATAAAAACAACTTTCACGATTTTGATCCGCAATCAATTTTTTTAAAAAATTATTATTTCGATTTGTCATTATGTTTATTGCTGAAAAGCCGTTAAAATAAAGATTAAATCAAAACAAAACAAAACAACAACAAAAAAAGAAATTGAAATAAAATCTATGGTCGCAAATTTCAAGTTATCATGTGAGAAAATTATTATTTTTTAAGTGATTATTTGTCTTAATTAATTTCAGTCATTAACCAGTTTAAGCCGGTTTGAAAAAATTACGAGTCTTTTCTCTCTCTCTCTCTCTCTCTCTCTCTCTCTCTTATGATAGCTTTTTTAAACTTACATTTTCAATTTTTTTAGCTGGCAAACTAAGTTTTGAAGCTCGATCTTTTTTTTAAAAAAAATGTAATTTCGACGAAAAGTTCACTATTTCTGGAAACTATTGAATGTGTGTAAAATCTAATGAACGTAATGAAGATTGATATTAAAATTATAATCTAATATTTACAGTATTTTGAGAAATACAATTAATAAGAATGCGCTTATAATATCATTAAAGAATAAATATGTCGCATTTTACAAAATAGTACTGAAAGCGAACCCCCCCCCCCCCCCCCCCCCCCCCCGATAATCTTCTGGGCCCGAGATTAATTATTTAAAAGTAAGAAATTGTAAACAAACTGGAAGAGAACGTTATTTCATAGAAACGACAAAACTACGAACAAAAAGCAAATGATAGTAACTTTAATTAAATATTTCAAACTATACTGGCAAAACAAATCTCAAATGTCATGGGTCAGGTGACTCGCTATCGACCAATTAAAAAACGAATCTTTTTTGCCTAATTTTTTTTTTTATATATACACCTCAAAACCCCATAACCAAAACAACATCATTTTCTCACGTGATAATATATGAGAAAAGGGAAACCGAAAACTTGTAGTGTCCAAAAGAGGGAAGTTAAATCCGACCTAGTTTGGGTCTCCGGAGGAAATTTATCAAAAATCTCCGGGAAATCAATACGGCTTACGTATATCGTATTGGAGCGGATTATATTCGTTAACCTGTCTCTTTCTGCATCATACTTTCTCCCGAAAGAAAAACAAAACCGAATATTATTTGCATAACGACTAATAATGTATCATTCCCTCGGGCAAATATTTCTTTTCCTTGTCAATGCTTGCTTCCCGAAAGAAATTCTGACCCTCATTATATTCGATGGCAGTTTCTTTTAAGATAATAAATCCCATTCTGTGACACATTTCGCTTGATGGCTCGTTATTTTCCAGCCACAAAAATGGTTTACTGCTTTTTTTTTTTGGTATTCCTTATAGTTAAGGTGCTCCACGGCTTGAAAAGAATGAGTAGTATAACTTGTCCTGTTTTGTTTTCTTACTGTCTGCATTACCTCGTGATTCGAGGTTGTATATTGCTTTCGGAATTATCCATGAGCCAAAGAAGAAACTTATTTTTAATTTTTTATCGATATGAAGTTTTAGTCTTCAACATTTATCGACCTATAAAATTCAACTGTGCTCAACTTTCTAATATAAAGATAGTATTACAGTCGCCAAAAATTTATATGGTTTGAACCATCTGTCTTAAAAAAAAGAAGAAACAGTAATTGGAATGATTTCTGTTTGAGAATATAATAACTCAATAGCATTTTTAGCTAGATGGAGGACATTTGGTGTGTTATAATAATAATTTTAACATATCCACTTCTAAAAATAATGAGTTCCTAATCAATGGGTTTACTTTAACTTTTAGTTGCTCCTGCTCTTATTATCTCTCAGTGACTCTAATGTGCCGAACGCAAAATATCGTATCAGCAAATTAAATCCCTTCTAAAACTATATAAGTTCACAATACTCTCTCATGCTGCTTTCTACCTTCCTGTTCGGTTTAGTGGATTAGATTCTTGAAATTCTCAAAAGCAAAGTAGAGATACAATTTTTTATTAATTTATTTTCAGAATTGATATTCAATAAAATAAAATAAAGTAAAAGTAGGAAAGTTAGAAGATGGAATTTATTTAAACATTCTTATATAGTTATTTATTTGAGTAATGAAATTATTCGATGTAAAATCTTTATGTATATTTGACAAATCTATACTTTGTAATTCTATAATAAATTTTTAAAACGAATTATAGTTGAGAAAATACTAAACATTATTTGTCATTTTCGACTTAAAATCAGATTCGGAAAAAATTAATATTATTCCGTAAAGCATATAAATATTTCTGACACAAATACGAATGTTCTAAACATTTAGAATTCTTAAGAATAGTTATATTAAAAATATTTATGCTTTTTCCATCCGTTGAATAAAATCAGATTCGGAAAAAATTAATCTTATTCTGTAATGTATATACGTATTTCTGACACAAATACGAATGCTCTAAACATTTAGAATTCGCAAGAATAGTTATATTAAAAAATGTTTATGCTTTTTCCATCCGTTGAATAAAACCAGATTCGGAAAAATTAATCTTATTCTGTAATGTATATATATGTATTTCTGACACAAATACAAATGTTCTAAACATTTAGAATTCGTCAGAATAGTTATATTAAAAAAATGTTTATGCTTTTTCCATCCGTTGAATAAAGCCAGAAAATGCGACTAAACTTATTGACTTAAACTTGATGTTACTCGCCTCGCATTGTTTTATTTTTTAAGAACAAAAATAAAAATAGAACAATTTTATAAGCCTTAATCTTATTATAAATGTTATATAGATAATTTCCAAGTTTGACCTTATCTACTATTTATTTTTATCAGTCAATAACTCCTGGCTGATCATCTCGAGGTATAGGTCAATTAATTTGCCGTTAATTGCCTCATACCTCCCGTTGGCAATTGACATGCTTTTTGTGTCTACCTGAAGCTAAACACTGTTTGTATTTACCATAGAAATGACCTATTTCTTGTCAGAATTCTGAACGAGTCCTTCATACATATATTTTTTTTCTCTCTCCTCGTCTCTCGCACGCTTCGGCTTCCTGCGTTCTATATTTCAAGGTGAAAACTTGGGTATCCCTGGTATTATCGATCGGGTTTTTAGCAAGGTCTTACCTGTCATCATGTCAGGTACTTCTGCTTTATTGGTATTATAGCGCTTGATTGAGTGTGTTCACGTCATATTAAAACAGGTGGTCTAGGAGTTGATGATTTTGAATTGTTTATGTTGCCGCGCTGTCAATATTCGTGATTATTCAGAGTTGAGATAGAATATATTTTAATTTTTTTTTTTGAAATGCACCCTTTGATAGGTATTTTTAGAAATGTTTTATTTGATTTGAGTTTTTTTTCATTTAGTTTTCTTTTTGGCATTTTAGCTTTGTTTATATATAAAAAAAACTCTCAGAGCTTGAACTGCAACTCTTTTAAATTTTTTTCAACTTAGATAAAATAGTTTTTAAATTATAATTATACACCTTTGATGACTAGTTTGCTCGCTCTGATTATTCTCTTTTTAAGCTATTAATATGGAATGCCTTATTTATATATTTTTACTCATTTGGTGCGATTTAAAAATATGAATTTAGTTTAATCAATCTTCAGTAAATTACTGAGAGGGCGTGCGGGCTTAGGGGGTTGCGCATCCCGGGTTCAAGTCCTGGTGCCGTTCATGGTTGTGCTTTACTCTGTGCTCTATTTGTGAGGTGTGTGAAAGAGATCCCCTGTGTGTTCTATTTGTGAAATTTGTGAAAAATATGATTACCTATAAAAAAATTAACCGGGCAGGGGCACCTCGAAAAGAGGATGAGATACTTCCGGCATGTTGGATGAACCTCACTACCCTGAGGGTACACAAACAGTTGGGGTTCTGACTTCTCTTATCGATGATGGGACGTACTTCCTGCGGGAAGGGTTGTGCCGTGAACGGCGATTGCTGTTGAGGCTATCTAAGCATTCAGTTTTATGGTTTATTAGAATTCCTTTGGGCGGGGCGGCGAGTCAGTGATATATGGCTTCACCTTTGATTCATCTTATTGTTTAACGTTTATTACATAATAGCCTTTACATTTTCTGAGTGATTGAAGTGTTTGAAATGTGTGCTTTTATAATATAAAAATTTCATTTAATTAACGGAGTGTTGATTTTAAGTACAGCTGTTAAAACGTCAAATAATGCAATCTGAAACGTTAGTATATCGATATGTTTATATTTGACTGTTGCCATTCTATAATAAGTAATAAGAACTCTTTCTGTGCAATGTATGTTAGCGTTTAATATGTATAGATTTTATGGATGGAAATACTATCTATAAATTACATCGTGTGAAAGGCAAATATCATTCAGAATGGTCTACGCAACAGATAACTGAGGCTACAAAATTTTTAATGAATATACATTTTCAGTTGTAGATGCTCTTTAACAAAATAATTTTCAAAAATTTTAACAATATTTTTAATTAAAAATGAATGGGAATGTTAGCATTTTTTTCACCATAACTTAACTAAGTGAAAACTTTTCGAACATAAGATTATAATTATAAAACGAAGAGAGCTTAGTAATTAAAATTCTGTGCGAAAATTTAACATCGATAGTATAGACACTTATCAAGCTTTGAGCCAAATCCAATTACGGGTTGACTGTAAGTCGATTTGTACTCTCAGAAACGTGTAAACTCGATACACTTTGTCAAAAGCAAAAGCAACTTTTGTCTTTGCAAAAGTACATTGTTTTTAATATAGCAATTTTGTTGTGGAAATTTATGATTTTGTGTAATTTTGTGTCAAATTTTTGTTACAATCAGCGACAAAAACGCGCCTGAAACGCAAATTTTAATTGTGAATACTTTTAGCTCATTCCATGGATTAATCGCCAAATGACTCGCCAAGACTAATTCTATAAACTCAGAAAAATGCGAAATGCTCGCCAGAAGTAAATATTGTACTCCAATATTATGCAAGTCATTCAATGCCATGACAAATTTATTAGAAAATATGCGAGAACGTTAAAGGGAGACTACTTCCACTGGGTTTTTTTAAAGGATTTTTTACTCTTTCTAACTTTTGTCTTTGAAATCCGATGGATTATCAAATTTATGAGGGAAATAGTTTAACTTTTGACATCCATCTGTAATTCTGATGATAAAATCATAACAAAATTGTATCTTTGAAGTTGTTACTTTTTTTTTAATTATCGTTTTGATAAAGAGATAGATCGAGAGAGTTCCAAAAATATGGAACTTTCATTTTATGTTCTCGCAGAGGTCTTAAAACATGAAGATTACTCAAAATTTGGAAATCGAATGTTTTTGACGAATACTTACGTATTAACGCCACCATAGCTACCGATTTGGCGGCTTTTAAGTGCCGCCAATCTACACCTAAAATTGTTTTCAAAACATGCACCAAATTTATTGAAATAGTAACTCGTACCATGGAGTTTTAGGTGATAATCCCTCTAATCTTTATCTTACTTTAAGCCTTAAAAACCTGCAGATTTAGCGCAGCTGCAAATTTGGCGGATTTTAAATGCCGCATAATCTACATCTAAAATCTTTTTTAAAACATGCGCCAAATTTATCGAAATAGCAAGTACCATAATGTTCTACGTGATATTCCCTCTAATCTTTACTTTACCATAAACCTTAAAAACCTGCAGATTTGGCGGATTTTAAGTGTCGCCAATCTACACCTTAGCGCTACTCTGGCTGCGGTGGCGTTAATACGTAAGTACCCTATTCATTTTTATCTAACGAGAAAAGGAGGCGCACCCTTTTCTTCAAAATAAAACGTTATCAGGTACTTACATATTATACCGTCCAACTTTATCGCCAATGAGTTACTAAACCGCCATTATGGCAATCCATCAATGGTGTAGTACGTTGATCATTATCGCCAAATTTAATTCCGTCGCCAATGAGTTACTAAACGGTTGGCACTCTTTGGCGAAGACGGTATAATACGTAAGTACCCGTTATCATAATCATTTTATTGAAATTCTCGAAATACTCACAAAAAATGCAATCTACTTTAACTTTTTAAAACTTCCTTTTGCGTTTCCTTGCATTTATATCTTCTAATTACTTCATGAGCTATATTTTTGATAAGTATTGGCTAAAAATATCCGCAATTTTCTTTTCCTGCAAGACAGAATCAACGTGATTTCAGCTTTATTTGATTTCGTCTAATACACGATCAGTCTGCAACAACCAGCTGCGAGTTGCCACTAGTCACGGATCAATGCATCCGTGTTAAACAATAGTTTTTAAAAAAGAAGCATTGTTGGTAATTGGAGCATTGCTAAAAGCAGGTTAAATAAATGTTTTTTGAGAGAAAAATGAGTCATCAGGATATTCATTATTGGTATTTCCAAACCTGATTTTTTGGGCCCAAAAGAATGTAATATGAAACTGAAGAAAAATAGAGATTTAAATAAATATGGCTTCAGTTCAGTTCGATGATTAAAATAAAAGATTAAAATGAAATCTGCTCTGCATATTTCAACGTATCATCTCAGAACACTATTTCTTCCGCTTTAGTCATAGGTATCTGTTATTTGGGGAACCATGCCCAACATGTACGACATGGAATACAGCATTTAGTGTACATCATGTTTTAACCAATTGCCCGGTTTTTAATAATAATCGTCTACGTTTTTTTAATGCATTGCCTATAAACATGAGTGAACTCGTGGATGAAAAACCTCACTGTAATATTTTTAAATTTTTACAGGCCATTGGTTTGTTGCATTTTATTTAGGATCTTTGTCAGTTTGAAATCTTTTTATTGGACTTTTATTTTTTCCATTGTTGTTTTTTATTAAATGACATTTTTAAAGCATCGAAGTGTGTTTTGAATTTTTAACCTCTCTCTAATCGGAAGATTTTTTAATATTGTTGAAATATTATTACCATCTGATTGGCGCAGCATAGCCAGGAGTGGCTTTTGTGCCAGAAAACCAAAACAACCAACCACCAATGTGAACGACCAATCACCACTTGCTCGTGCAAGTTAAATCATATTTTTATTCATTTTAATGGTTTCTTTGAATGAGTCACTTTAGTATTGCAAACGATCTTAAAGAACTTAGTCTCGCATTCATTGTTTGAAAAAAAAATCACATTTCCTATTTATTTCATTTCATACAGCCACGTGCTCAAAATGACATCCTTCTAGGTTTTATTGGCTGTGGTCATAACTTTTATATTTTTAAATCAGAGCTTTTGTAAATGCAATGGCAACGCGTTATTAAAAGCTGATTTTTTTTTAGATGCTCGTGCAGATAACGAAATTATTATTTTTCGCCTACGGATTTTTGTTGACGCCACAAACCTCATTCCCAAAATAACATCATGTTCTGACATGATAAAAATCCAATATTTTGAATCCAGAAAAAATTCGATAGTGAGGATTTGAACTAAGAATAGTGTTCTGTTTTCTCTGATTACTTATATTCTGGAATGTATTCCTCCCTCTCCTCCAAATGACAGTCTCAAAAAGAAAAAGAAAATGATTGATTTAATAATTGTCATAAAAAATTAAAAAAAATTAATTAAAAATCAAAAAAAAATAATTAAATATGATTTTTTTTTGGTTACTTAAAATTTTATAAATTATCTATGTCCATTATTCAGAATCTTGCTATTTTCTTGTCTTAAAAAATCGTTTGAGTGAATATGAAGCTTGAAATCGTTTGGTTAAACACATACGCTGTATCCACTTCCATTCTGCTTTTCTTTTTTACTTACAAATTAAGGGAAAAATTGAATTAATAAGACCCAGTATGTATCCTTATTATTATGGGATCCAGTTTCAGTTACATTGTGTCTGGACAGGAGATCCTTTTAGATAGTTCTCTAATTGTTTAAACTCTTCTGTCCGCAAAAAATTCAAACTAGCAACGGGATATTGCTTCAAGGGTGTAACGCATAGACTGTTTGCCACACTTGTTCAATCGCGTGATTAATGTATTAATTGGGGATGACAGTTTTCAGTCACGCACTTTGTAGAATGACAAATATCGTCGAATCCGTTTTTTAACGAGTGTCATGGGAATGGGGGGGATTTTCGAAACTTCTGTCACGAAAGATTTGTTTGTTTTCCGGTTGGCTTGGTTGCTATATATGAAGTTTGCTTTTTAAAAACTGCTGGATTATCAGCAATTGGCGTAGTCTCTTGGGGCATCGTAGTTCTCATGCTGCTATAGATCTTTTATGGAATTAAACTGTTGCAGTTTCTTGCCTTAAAACTGAATCGAGGTAGGAATTGCTTATTAGACATAATATACCAGTGGTAATAATCTCCCCCCAAAATTTTCGCATACTGTCTGATAAACTTGTTCTGACAAAGAACACCTTACGTGCCTCTGGTGTACAACACTTAAACAGGGTGTCCCAAAAGGTCGTTTACAAACTTAACATGCTGGTCTGTCATATCATGATGAACAAGATTTGCATAGGAACTTGTATCGAAAAATTCAAGCTGAGACCGCCAGAAGGCGATAATTGCACAAAAACGGGAGATTGGGGAAAACAATCATTTCAGGCGTGAACGTTGAAGGAGAAGGATGAATGAGTTTAGTAATGCAGAAATGGCCAACATGCATTACGTATATGGCGCCAACTGATGGAAATGGACGAACCGCGGCACGGATATATCTTGAGCGCTTCCAAACAGACGTCAGTCCAGTCATGTTTTGAAGCTTCGCTGTTCGAGAATACCTCGATAGGACTTATCCTAATCGCTGGATCGGTAGATGCGGACCAGTCCAATGGCCGCCACGATCCCCCAACCTTACTCCCCTGGATTTATATCTGAGTTGACACATGAAGTCCATGGTGTATGAGACATCCGTAACATAGAACGTTTATCTTATCGCCAGGATCGCGGAAGCGGAAGCAGGTGTCCCTGAAACTCCTGGCCAATTTGAACGTGTGCGTGAATCCATGCACCGACGTTGTGAAACGTGGATTGTGGCGAATGGAAAGAATTTTGAACTTTTGATGTGGTGTAATGATGCTTTGTATTAAAAATCATATTAACACCGCTGTCGATATCATTTTTTTCTTCTCATCCAAACCTGCACTTATCGCCCTCTAGCGGTCTCAGTTTGAATTTTCGGACACAAGTTCCTATGTAAATCTTGTTCATCATGATATGACAGACCAGCATGCTAAGTTTGTAAACGACCTTTTGGGACACCCTGTATAATATAAACTTATTGCTTGAATTTAGCATTTCTACTGAATCTATCGTTTTTATCTTGGCGAGTTTTTTTGGCGATTAATCCTTGATATGCGGCTCATAACACCCAAAAATTGAATTTATGTCTTAGACACTTTTTTTCTCTACCGATTGAAACAAAAAAATGGAAACAAATCTGCTCTTATTATCACAAAATCCAATATAAAACTTGATATATTTAAGTCATTGCCTTTTGGAATTATCGCGCTTACATGTTTCTGCGATTGCAGACCGACAGACGGTCAACTCATAGTTGAATTTGGTGCAAAATTTGATAGATGTATGCAGTATAGATGTTAAATATGTGTACTGAATTTTATCAATCTATCTCTCTTCGTTTTGCAACCATCGCGCTAACGTTTATTAGAACAGTCGCAGTTTGCAGACGGACTCCCTCTGAACAGTCTACTCAAAATATGGCAAAAATCTGCGAATTTTGTGTAAATACCGTATACCGAATTTCAACCGTCTAGCTCAAAACGCTTTTGAGTTATCTTTGTCACAGACAGACGAACATGTTCCAGAAGTGTGGGAAGTTTAATATTTGGAGATTCCTCAAAATCTTTAATTCTAATTTCTGGACGATCACTATACTTTCTCTATGTTACGTATATGAGAAAGTGAAAATGACTTTTTAAAATCCTTTATAGGTAGGTTTGTGAATCATCGCTGTGGGTATATCGATAGTATAGAATGAAGTTTTCTGATAGCATCTGAATGTTTGAGCAACAAAACTCGAGAAATTGTTAACGGATATTGGAGATATTTATACCATTTTCTAGAGTATTTATTGGCGAAGGTTTTAGTATATTAAAGTCATATCAAAATAAAAAGAGGAGTTTTATAAATGCGATTTTAGCTTTCCACTTATCCGCGCATGCACGAAAACCTCAAATTGTGCTTGTGCAAACAGCAAGAACCGTGGTATGCATATGCGATGTAATTCTTTGCTTATGTCTGATTTTAAATAGCGATTCAAATCTCATTATGCCGAAAAGAAGGAAATCCAAACTTGCGGGAACACATTAAACACCAAAAAGCTTTGTTTGTTGAGCGAGAAATAAAATGAAGAGGAAAGAAACTTTCAGTTAGCGAATATCAAAAAAAATAATGTCCACACTTGGCGAAGGAGAATCTTCCGTTGAGCGAAATCGCACTGCAACTGAATTGCGGAGACAGAATGAATCTCCTGAGGAGCGAAATGATCGCCTGTGTTTTGTCTAGACATATCATATTTTCACCTTTGTAACAGTCTAAACATTTCTGAATGTGTGCTATAAAAAATCGTTTTGTACTATTTCTGATATATATATATTTATGTTTGTTTGGTGCTGGGTAACATGCCCATGTCATATCGAGTGGAGGATAGACTCAAGACTTTAAATCTAATTTTTCTTCTTGGATACTATGCCATGGGAAACGCCGTGCGGGTACTGCTAGTGCAATATATTTCAATCTTTGGGTGGTGGAAAATAGATCTTTTTTCTAAAGAGATGACTGATTTTGTTTTTGCAGTCTCGTAAGGCTGTTGGTAGGCCGATATATGGAAGAGTTATATTCAAAACAAATACATATCGTTGGTAAAAAAAACAATGCATTTAAATCTCTTATTGCAAACATTTATTGGCTTATATCGTCTTCAGAACGTTTTGTCTTCTGATGGTACAACAGTAGACGCATTTAAAAGAGACATTGAGAAATAAATTATATTAAATGCCAAGTTTAACCATATGTTTCTGTGGCTATTTCAGTAGGGATGTAGTTCGAATCTATATTTATAAGCCGTGAACATTACGTACAAAATACGAGTTACCTAGTTACAGGTGAAAGATATGTATGTTTATACGTCTCAGGGCTTTTAAACCAGTCCTATGAAAGGTATTTTTCGGTAAGCCGGAGACGAGCAAAAAATTGCGAAAGAAATTTGGGCGGAATTCTCGAAAAATCGCCAAGGAAATTTGCGAAATTCTACGTTAAGTGGCGATTTTTCGCTTTAAAATCGCTGCCAGAAATTTGGCATAATTCTGCATTATTTGGCGATTTTTCGCTTTAAAATCGTTGTAAGTAATTTGGCGTAATTCTGCATTATTTGGCGATTTTCCGATTTCAATTCCTTTAAAAAATTTGACTGAATTCTACATTATTTGGAGATTTTTCGCTTTAAAATCGTTGTAAGAAATTTGGCGTGATTCTACATTATTTGGCGATTTTTCCACTTAAATTCCTGTAAAAAATTTGACTGAATTCTGCATTATTTGGAGATTTTTCGCTTTAAAATCCTTGTGAGAAATTTGGCATAATTCTGCATTATTTGGCGATTTTTCGATTTAAATTCCTGTAAAAAATTTGACTGAATTCTGCATTATTTGGAGATTTTTCGCTTTAAAATCCTTGTGAGAAATTTGGCATAATTCTGCATTATTTGGCGATTTTTCGATTTAAAATCGTTATAAGAAATTTGGTGAAATTCTACATTATTTGGTGATTTTTTTTTTTTTTTTGCTAGCGCCCGGCTAACGGAAAAGTACCCTAGCAATTAACACATTAAAGACTGCAAAGAAATTTGTAAGACTGCCTGGGTAATCACGTTTTGGCGCAAATTCGTACGTTCTAAAATCATGAAAACAAACAGACGGCGAAAAACGAGAAAACTCGTGAGAAGATCTCAACGGAAGGTATGTGAAACACGAGAAAAATCGTGAAAGGTCCTTAATTCGTCAAGGATTAATTTCGCATGTAGAGTATCATTACGCAATTCGCAACATTAAATAGAGTATCGATGTTGATAACTGATGTGGAGATTGTCAATTATGTCATAATTGGTGATTGTTAGATTTACTCAAAATACACTGCAAGTCAATGTGTTGCAACTAATTTCTCTTTGAAATCTTCAGTTTATTTCATTTATTTATTTTAACTGCATTGGAGTTAAATTTAGAGTTATTTGATTAAATTTAATGGTAAATCCGAAAGCTTCTGATCTCAACTTCAGTTGTCTCTATAGTCTTAGAACACTAAAATTTATTTATTTCTAGTTGAAAGACGAAACAATAAGTATTGAATTATTTAAAATATATATAACTGATGTTTCATTCTCTTCCTTCAAGGACTAACTTATTAGTTTAGTCATTGAAGGTCAGGAACGTAGTAAATGAGTTAATTACCAGAAGTAAATGTCAGAGTAATAGAATTTATGTCAAATAAAGCTATTTTTCTAATGGATTGCGTGTGTGTGAATTCAGTGTATCAGTCATTTAAGTTGATGAAATTACTTGTTTCTTATTGGTTGAAGAATATGATTTTGCGACATCCGGTAATTCGAAATGCGCCAGACTAGTTATTTATTGCTGACAGTTGTATTTTCTTTCTGTTTTTCTAAACTTTTATTACAAAGTAATTAGTTCATGTGGCATTTTTATTTGTTGATGCAAAAATAGGATTATTCTGTTTGCTTTTTTTCCTCTTCCAGAAAATCGTAACCTACCGAAATATATTATTGAATTTTGATGTGACAGAAACTATCATATTGATTTTTTTTTGTTGGTTTTTGATTTTTCAGCGAAGTAAGAACACTCTTTCTTTTAAATTGGAGATAAGAACTTTATTTGTTCGCAACCCATTTTTATTTACAAAATAATTTTAAAAAATCTTTGTTTTTTATTGGTTCAATATTTCATTTAGATTGAAAGATGAGATAGACTACTTCTTAGACTGTGAGTTAAAAACTAAAAACCCCAAGTAGGGTCGCATATCAAGTATAAGGGTCGCGAGGTTTCTGACTATCTTTTTCTTGCAGATAATATACGTAAGTAAAAAATAGTATTTTTAAAAATTAAAATGCCATGGGTACATTAAATTTTTCTAAATTATTGTAAAATAGAATTTCTTTATAATTTTCGTTAATTAAAGCTTATTTTTACTATTCATTTTCTAACTTTGAAACTCCTCAATTGTTCATTTAAAAAGAATCACGAGACTTTTTTAGACTGTGAGTTTTCCCCCCCTTCAATTAAAAGTAGTTTTTAAAAAAATAATAAAAAATCCTTGCGTTTCATTAAAATTTTCTGAATAATTGTTAAATGAAAATTCTTTTATTAAGGCGACCAGGGACCTACCAAATGATTTTTTTTTTTTTTTTGCAATTTTTACCTTAGCAATTTGAAATTTTAAGGCATTAAGCGTAACACTATAGGAGATGACACACAAGATTGTAAAGTATTATGTTAATTTATTTATGAGTTCGGAGGGGGGGTAGTATAATATTAGCGATAAATAACGTTAGTGAAAAATGTTCCATGCGCTCCAAATTTGTTCGAAAATACTCGAATTTTTATTATTACTTTTTCTAACCTTTTTGAAACAAAAGTTGGAATTAATCTTCAAGTTTGAGTACGAAATATAAAAATTAATTAATATAATAACTGAAAACCCCAGATTTTTTTTTAAAGTTTAAGTAATTTTGAGTTATTACATTGAGTACGAAATATCAAAATTAATCAAACTTCGATTAATCCCAATTTTTGTTTCAAAAGTGTTAGACAAAGCAATAATAAAAATTGCAGTGTTTTCGAACAAATTTGGAGCGCATGGAACATTTTTCATTAACGTTATTTATCGCTAGTAGTATATTACCCCCCCCCCCCACGAAATCATAAATGAATGAACATAATACTTTACAATTTTGTGTGTCATCTCCTATAGTGTTACTCTTAATGCTTGTAAAATTTCAAATTGCTAAGGTGAAAATTGCAAAAAATCATTTAGAAGGTCCCTGGTCGCCTTAATGCTTATTTTTATTATTTATTTTCTAACTTTGAAATTATAATTAGTTTTTCTGAGTCAGAGGGGAAAATGTTTTAAGAAGCCTGAGATTAATCAATCTCAGACTTCAATCTTTAACAGAAGTACGCTGCGATTGATGTGCCAATTTAATATTTCCGGCATCAAAACGAAGATAAATTGTGATACAGTTAATTTCACTTTAAAAAAAAACATTATATTACAAAGACGTATAAAAAATGTCCCTAGCGTCATTTAAACTGCGTTATACTACAAAAAGCGTGAATTGTTATTGTTTTCACTGCTTTCAAATCTATTTATCTGATTCAGATTGGTGTCAAAATCCGCAATTCATTAACTTTATTCTAACCACTTTTAAAATTAATGTATTGTATGTGTCCCTTGAGTATTTGAGAATTCTAATATATTTATATGCAAATTAATTTCATTTATTATTTCATGCCGAAAATTGCTGAAGATTCGAAAGAAACTTTTAAAACAGTGATTATACAATCCTAAACACGATTTTAGAACAAAATTTTGCTATAAAAGAAAGATTTCTTAAAGTAGGTAACTACGCTAAATGTTCGATTTTTTATGACAGAACATGATGTTATTTTGGGAATGAGTATCTACAAAAATCCATAGGCGAAAAAAAAAAGTAAGCGAAAAATTGAAATTTTATTATTGGCACGAGCATCTTGAAAAATCAGCTTTTAATTATGCGTTGCCATCGCATTTACAAAAGCTCTGATTTTAAAAAATAAATTAATTAATGACTACCGCAAATAAAACCTAGAAAAATGTCATTTTGAGCACGTGATTATGCGAAACGAAATAAATAGGAAATTTGATATTTTTTTTAAACAATAAAGTCGAGACAATTTTTTTTTTTTTTGGATAGTTTGCAATACTAAGGTGACTCATTCAATGAAACCATTAAAATGAATAAAAATATAATTTAACTAGCTCGAGCACGTGGTGCTTGGTCGCTCAAGAAATGATGCTCTGACATGATACGTTGAAATATGTACATAAGATTTCATTTTAATGGTTTATGTTGTTATTGTTTTCATAATTGGTCGTAATATTTATTGGAATAAATGTTGCGGTTAAATTTAACGGTTTAATTATTTTTTAAAATCAAAATTGGCTTATCGAATTTCAGCAAATTTATTTTTAACATGTAACTGTTTAAATGAACCATAAATCCAATTCATTGCGTCAATTGGTACAAGGATAACGGCTTTCCGTTTCTCGTTTTTTAGCACCTGGTTGTCAGTTTTGTTCTTTTTGACAATGGCGTGATTTCATTTATATTGCATTGTTGGAAAAGATTGTAAAACTTGATAAGTGAAGCAGGATTTATGTTACGTATACTAAAGCGTCAGCTCATTTCCTTTGAGATATTTTTATTGCTGAATTTAGAGAATTCCATTTCTAGAGAATTGTTTTTGGGTGGTTCTCTATATATTAAGTTTTTCTGTCAATTATCAATGAAATACTTTTCTTAAATCATTGAATGATTTAATGAATGAAAGCTTAATTAAACCAAATTAACTTAAAAGTATTATGAATATAATTAAAAAAACATCAATCAATTTTTGATATTCAAGTTTGATTGGACGCAGTTATACAGTCTAATATCAAATATCATTTTATTGATGTCAGATTCACTGGTGAAAACTGTTCCAAAAATGGAGAAGCAAAATTGATACCACCATAATCTTATGTACAAGATATTATTGGAATGCAGTAATTAATTTTGTAAAAAAGAAGCACAGCTTAAAAATAAACAACTTTTATCGGAAAATTTTTTGCTATTTTTTCTTAATTTCTATCAAAAATAATTAGATTGTTGATTTTGCATTATTTAAAGATAAACTATGTTTTAGTTTAAAAAAATAACTGTAAGCTCTAAAAGAACACTGAATATAGAATTTCTTTTTAATTATTAATTGATTTAAAATTATAACTATTCAATAAAATGTTTACACTTTTTAATTGCTGTGAATATATTCTTTATTTTCAATTAATGTCAAATTTTAATGCTCCTGCTTTACAATAAAAAAATCCTTTTAAGAAACGAAAATCGTAAATTGAAATAAAGTTTATTATTTTGAAGTCTCAATTTCAGAAAACCCAGATATAAAAAGAAAGGAAAAGTAGAAGGTTCATATAAGGGTAGATTTGGATTTATGACATCAAATCTATTTATTCTGATTTTTCTCCCCTGAAATATTTGAATTGTTCGTTTCAAGTAATGTAATCTCACTGTAGCTCTGTTTCCTTTTAAAACATCTTGACGAACATAATAATAAAAATAGAGTTGCAGGAACAAGGAATTTCAGATTATAGAGCTTAAAAGTTAATCGATAACTCTGCTTTTTTGTTTCCTTATTTTTGATTTTCGTTTATAAAAATGTAAAGAAAAAAAACTTTTAAAATATTTATTACGTTTGTTCTCTCAAGCAAATAAAATCTAGAAAAATGCCATTTTGAGCACGTGATTATAAGAAATGAAATAAATAGGAAATGTGATAATTTTTTTTAAACAATCAATACGAGACGAAGTTTTTTGGATCGTTTTCAATACTAAAGAGACTCATTCGATGAAACCATTAAAATGAATAAAAATACAATTTAACTTGCACGAGCACGTGGTGCTTGGCCGTTCAAGAAATGATGTTCTGACATGATACATTGAAATTTATATCATATTTGATTTCATTTTAATCTTTTTATATAAAATTAATAAAATATAGAAATATAGAACATTCCAGTTTATTTTGTTCCATTTTTAATCTCGACGCACTTGAAGCATTTAAAAAATACCACCATATTACTACACAACAATGGCTTATTATAAATAATTTTTTATTTGGTATAATGTCCGGATTTTAGATGTTTGTTATCAAATATACACCATAATTCACGCGAGATAAATTGTGGAGGTTTATTGCAATCATTACATTTGATAATTGTTCACTATCTTATCTCGGCTGTTTTTGTTTCCGTAATCCCTTTCGCAAGATTGACTTCTGCAAGACTAGGAAAAGACTTTTTTTACCATTTTCTTAACCCATACTTTTCCACGATCGACCTACATCGAGTGGGGATTTAAATTCCGTCCCTGCACGCTATCAGATAAAACTGGAAGAAGAAAAAAAGAAATGAAAGTTAGAAATCTTTTCATCAGAAACTGTGTCGAATTCCGGCAGCGGCGGCCGAGTTTTTGTTCCAGCCTTTGTTTTCAATAAGATAACCGATCAAGCATTGTTACAAATCGAATTTTTTATTGCCTCTTTCCTTTCACTAATTCTGCCTGGAGCATAATGAGCATTCATTCGGAACGCTTTGGCGATAAAAGTGGAACTTACGAACACATTTTTAATTTGTGAGTTTTCGCTTTCGTTATCACTGGCCGTGAAATGGATTCTAATACCCTATTTCTTCCTCTTTTTTTTGTTTACATAATTGTTCAGTTTTTATACACGTGCATGATACAGAACAGCTGTCGAGTTCTTTTCCGTGTTCTTTAAAATGCTAAGCCGATTATAATTGGATGGGAATTCGTTAATAATACTCTATTTCTCCAGATTAATCGTTTGAATTTGAAGGAAAACACTAAAATCTTTCTGATAAATGCTGGTTTTAAATTAACCAGCGGGTGACCGAGCTCCGCTCGGAGAAAACAGGTATCGAAGCTAACTCGAATATTTAAATTTTCAATTGTGATTTATCAAAACAATACATGCCGTATTTAGTAAAAGTTATCCTTATTTTTTTCTGATGAATGTTGAAATGTCGGAAATGTGGGGCGATTTTCGACTTGGCAACCATTCCTCGTATTATAGTATAAGATAAAATTAAAACTTAAGCTGCAAGCATGCGTTACGAGTAAAAGGGAAACAATTATCTTATTAATATATTGCCATCAGATTGACAAAAACTCAAATTTAAAAAAATAAATTATTATTGCGCATTAAACATATAAAAATGCAATTTTCATCACGTGTCTGCATGAAATGAATATATATATATATGAATATTGACATAGATGGTATATTGGCTATAGATGGCAGCACGTTACCACTTGAAAATTTAAGTAGTCATTATGGCGAACTAATAAAGTTTGAAAATATCCCATCTGTAACTCCGAACTGCTCAACCGTAGCGCTTCAAAACCGGCGCCAATCGATTCCTCGTGGCCAAAACCCCCAGACCCCCAAGTTTACCGGAGTTTATTAATTCTGGGGCGATTTTCGACTTGACAACCATTCCTCGTATTATAGTATAAGATAACCCAACCGTATTTTTATCTCTTTTTCCGACTACTTTTTAAAACGAGTGTTATTTTTTTAAAAGCAAAATAAAAACTGCTGTCAAAATATTTCGTTTTTTATTTTTGAAAAGTTAATTAATGAATAAACATGTCAAAATGTCTACTTATGGCATTCAAAATATTGACAGTTCATTTGATGAATCATTCTTGTGTAAAATATAAGGAAAATAACAGGAAATTCTTGAAAATGAATTACAGGATTATATCTTGTTTTTGAAAATGGTTTCACAAATTAAAGTACCTTTCACCGTTCGTAAGATTAAAATTTTGTGTAATTTTTCTGTGAATGCTATGCAACTAGCAAAATGTTTTTCTTTTAACAAAATATTTAAATTTATCAACGGAAATTTCATTATAAGAAAGATTTTTTTTGTTGTGCTTGAAATAACACATTTCAGTGTAGGATCAATTCTAAAATTAAAATAATAAAGATTAAAAGGAAGTCTTCTATGCATATTTCAATGTATCATGTCAGAACATCGTTTCTTGAACGGCCAAGCACCACGTGCTCGTGCGAGTTAAATTATATTTTTATTCATTTTAATCTGTTTCACTGAAGGAGTCACTTTAGTATTGCAAACGATGCAAAAAAAACTTTGTCTCGTTTTGATTGTTTAAAAAAGTATCCCATTTCCTATTTATTTCATTTCATATCATCACGTGCTCAAAAGGACATTTATCTAGGTTTTATTCGCTGCACTCATTAACATTTTTTAAAATCAGAGCTTTTGTAAATGCAATGGCAACGCGTTATTAAAAGCTGATTTTTTGAGATGCTCGCGCAGATAATAATTTTTTTTTTTATTTTTCGCCTGTGGATTTTTGCTTAAGCCAAAAAACCTTATTCCAAAAACAACAATGTGTTCTGACATGATAAAAATATTTATCAAAGAAAAATCGTTTGCTTTTAACTTTTAATAATATTTTAATTGAAATAAAAATAATAGCAGTTATAAAATGTCTGAAAAAGATTCGTCTGCTAAATGTCTGTTAACAGACTTAGATTATGACATTCACTGAACAATTCATTCCCTACGTTTTTCCGGAGACACCACAAAACCCTATTACTAAAACAACATAATGTTCTCACATGATAATAAATCAATCGTTTCGTTTATTGTAAAATACTATTTAATTATTTTTTGATTAAGTTTATATTTCGTTCTTCATTTATTCTGGCAATTGTTTTAAGAAAGAATATTTTTTCACCCATCAAACTTTTTCGTTGTTTTCATATTTCAACAGCTCAATCCATATTTTTCTTGTAATTTTTATATTTTGTTTTTTAATTATGTAAAATTTCGTCTGCCATTTTCTGTTTTCCAACTGTACTCGTATATTATCGTAATTTCGTTGGCAAAGCATCAAATAATGTAAATTTTAAAAATATATTCGATGGTATATCTCTTAATCGAGAAAAAGCATTGAGATAACTTCGTGAAATTACTATTTATTTCAAAGACTGGACATTTTGGCCGTACTGTATAATGCAAATTTTATTCGAATTAGAACATTTAGCTGATAAGACATCTACAAATTGAAGTCGTAATTTATAAGGATCTCTTCAAAACCTATTAGAGCTTTGCATTGGTGATACCATCGATCAAGCTGCAGAGATGAATAACTATCAGGGGCGTTAATTTATTAAATTATTTAGCTGCAAAACAACAATTACTTCTTTGTTTTTATTCAAATTTTTCATCGAGATAATCGTTTTGATTGAACTCGTTTGGTTTCGTAATCAACTTGGTCGTTTTATCAGGGTCATTTGTGTTTGCTATTTTTATCATGTCTCTATCAAACACCAACTAATCTGTTGGAGTTCGTTCATCTTTATGACTCTGACATGCGGTGATTTAAATTTTGAGAGTTGACAAAAAGACTTCTGCGAAACTTTTGCCTCGTGATTTTAAATGTGGCAGTTAAAAATTATCGTTTTCATTTTCCCTTGTTAAATAGTATTTCGTGTAAGCTTCAATATTGTTTTGAAATTAATTCAAAATAAATCTGTATTCACTGAACTTTTTTTTCACATATGTTTGAAGTGATATTTGTTCTTTTTAATACATTTTAGAGTAAGATGCAATAATGTTTCACATTCATTTGACTTGTTCAAGATGGCAGATACTCGAACATACAAGGATTTAGATAATTGTTTTTAAATATTATTTTAATTCTTTTTTGACATTATCGACCTGCGCC